>JABFQI010000203.1:0-13607 GCA_022816925.1 Trichacis sp. ZL-2020 | reverse complement strand
AGTGTTAAATCTCGTGTAAAAAAATAAAACATGTTCAAACAAAAATTATTTGGAATATAAATTAATATTAAACAATTAATAAAGTCTGCTAATAATTTAGAAAACGTGCTGGTTAGTAATACTAAAAAATAATTGAAAGTGAAAAAAAATTATTGAGTCAGTGGTTTTTATCTGGGGGGGAGTAGGGGGGGGGGGGGGGGCTGGGGAGTTGGAACACCCATAACCCCCCCCCCCCCCCCAGAGAAATGTGAAAACATGTAGATAGCCGTAAAAGTATAGTTGTAACGCGGTGACAAAAAGAAACCCCGTTGCCGCGAACGCCCCTGAATTGCGAAAATTGGGAAATATGTAAGTCCTTAAAGTTGGAAGTGCAATAGTAGCTGTTCAATAGTTTCGGTGAAAATTTACAAAAGGCTCTTTTAAGGCTAATTAAATGCTTGAGAGCGAGTTTGAATGCTATTGTAGTTTTTGAAAAAATTGCCGGTCTGCTAAGTTTAAAAATAGTAAGCAGTGCAATGCGAGAAATATCCTTACAATCCATTTTTCGCGATCGTGGCCAATGACAAAATTGAAGGCTCATTAGAGGCTAAGAAACGATGTGTTTCAATTGTCAAAAAAAAAGTAAAAAAAATATTTTTTTGAAAATTTAAATAAAAATTTATTTTTAATTTTTCTCAATTTGCTAATAAAATGCTTCAATTGTATTTTAAGTGCCCAAAAGCGAGTATAGATGCTTTTAAAGCGCTTCAAAGAAGGGAGCGATCCAATGACTTGAGAAATAGATGGTGCATTTCGAGAAATATGCTGAAAATGCATTTTCAAGAATCGATTCCTATTTATAAATTACAGGCTCATTTTAATGCTTCTAAAGTGCCAAAGAGGCAATTTAAATGTTTTTGTAGTTTTTGAATAAATGGCAGGTCCGTTAGCACTAGAAAAAGTGAGCAGTGCAATGCGAGAAATATGCTCACAATACATTTTTCGCTATTGCGGACAATGACGAAATTGAAGGCTCATTTAAGGCTTGAAAACCATGTGTTTCAATTTGTAAAAAAACCAAAAAAAAAATTTTTTTTAAACCAAAGAAATTTTTTTGATTCAATGTTACTCAATTTGCCCAGGAAAATGCTGAAAAATGCCTTAAAAAAGAGTGCGATCCGAATACTTGAGAAATAGATGGTGCATTTCGAGAAATATACTGAAAATGCATTTTCAAGAATCAATTCTTATTTCGAAATTACAGGCTTATTCAAATGCTTCTAAAGTGCTGAAGAGGCAATTTAAATACGAATGTAGTTTTTGAAAAAATGGCGGGTCTGTTAGCACTAGAAGTAGCGAGCAGTGCAATGCGAGAAATATGCTTATAATACATTTTTCGCTATTCTGGCCATTGTCAAAATTAAAGGCTCATTTAAGGCTTAGAAACCATGTGTTTCAATTTTCAAAATAAAATGAAAAAAAATATTTTTTTGAAAATGTAAATAAAAATTTTTTTCAATTTCTCTCAATTGGCTTAGAAAATGCTTTAATTGTATTTTAAGTGCCCAAAAGCGAGTATAGGTGCTTTGAAAGTGCTTAAAGTGCCCAAGAGAAAACAGCAAATGGGTAGAGTTCGACGATATGTCAAAAAAGCCTAGACCGATCAGTCCATTGTTTCTATGTTGTCCTAGTTTGTTAGTTTACATAAGATGTCTGTAAATTTTTTACGTTGAGCAAATAATAATAAACCGGGGATAATAATACACATTGCCGTACATTTTTTGCACATTTTTAAAACGTTACAACACAAGGTATCCAAGCCCTTAAATGAGCATCTAATTTTGTCATAGGCGAGAATAGCAAAGAATGTATGTTAATCATATTTCTCGAATTGCCCACCTATATGCCGTTTATTGAAATTTGAAAAAGCGACGATTTATAACAATTTTACGCCACATTGATGTAAATATGACGTAAAATAGTTGAATTTTACCTGGCCTAAAATTGTTATAAATCGTCGCTTTTTCAAATTTCAAAAAACGGCATATAGGTTTCTCCAGGACGCAGAATTCATTTTTCACGTCGTTTTTTCAAATAACATTATTTTTTTGGTTTTCCAAATAAAGGAATTTGTGCTTAATGGTCCGTGACTACTCCGGAGATAACGAATGCCTGGTTCAAGGGACTCGTCGTCCGTCTGCGTAATGACTGGCAACAAAGATTAAAATTCGGTACATTCAAAAACGTCTAAATTAGGATTTTTGAAAATTTTGTTTCGAAAATGGATTCTTTGACCCTCAAAACCCCGGTTTTCTTTTTTGGAATTGTAGAAATCGGATTGTATTGAGATCCAAACGGAAATTCATCGATATTAAAAACAAAAATGTTTATATCTTATAAACTGCGGCCAAGAAAGAGAAATCCTTTCGGTTCCGACCTACTGAAATAGTCTACTTTCGATTTCGGCTATCCAACTTTATGCCCCAGATTGAACCCTCAATTTTGTTCCACTGTGTTATCTGCTCCGTACAGCCTCTACGCGTCGGACGCGTCGTCGCCCTCCGGTTGCCGCGACGTTGATGTTTTTGGAGCCTGTGTCTCCTTGGCGTTGGCCATTTTTGTTCGTTTTCGCCGTTCCATTAACTCGGCACGCACGTCGGCGGCGCGCTTCGCTCTGCTGCCGAGGTTGGCGGCGACGACGGGACTCGACCAGACGGGAGCCAAGGGATCGACGTACGTGACGCTTTGCATCGCCAGCTCCCGCGACACCTTCACGGCCGCGTTTGTGATGAAAGCGCGGCATACCGTTTCGTGCAACGGCACGCGCGCTACCGTCGCCCACATTGGATAATGTGGTTGGGCGGCCAAAATCGCCGAACCCATGTTTTTGGGGTCTCCAATCAGGGGAGGAGCCGCATCGCCGTGCTTCTCCTCGATATCGGCAACTGCCGCGAGCGCGGCCCCCTCTATCATTTGGCGGGCCTTGGTCGTTAGAACGGGATCCAAGAAGTCGGGGACCTGCTCCTTTCCCTTCAACAGGTTCCCCCAGTAGCGTTCGAACGTCTCTATGCCGCGCCGGGCGAGAAACGGCTGCAAATGGAAAACCCATCGTTACATACAGAGTCGCGTGTTTCCGTTCACGAATTTAGCGAAGAAATGCACACGACATACACCGCTTCGCAAAAGTTTCGCTTAGCCACCCATACGTTTTACACGTTGTTTGACGTTCACGTCAAGTCGTGTACAACATATACTTCATGTCCTTAAAGTTAGAAGTGCAATAGTAGCGGTTCGCTAGTTTTAATGAAAATTTACAAAAGGCTCTTTTACGGCTAATTAAATGCTTAAGAGCGAATTTCAATGCTATTGTAGTTTTTGAAAAAATTGCCGGTCTGCTAAGTTCAAAAATAGTAAGCAGTGCAATGCGATAAATATGCTTACGATACATTTTTCGCGATTGTGGCCAATGACAAAATTAAAGGCTCATTTAAGGCTTAGAAACCATGTGCTTTAATTTTCAAATAAAAAAAAAAAATTTTTTTTTTGAAAATTTAAATAAAAATTGTTTTTCATTTTTAGCAATTTGCTTAAAAAATGCTTCAATTGCATTTTAGGTGCACAAAAGCGAGTGAAGGTGTTTATAAAGTGCTTCAAACAAGTGTGCGATCCGATGACTTGAGAAATAAGTGGTGCATGTCGAGAAATATACTGAAAATGCATTTTCAAGGATCAATTCCTATTTCCAAATCACAGGCGCATTGTAATGCTTCTCAAGTGCTAGAGAGCCTATGCATGTGTTTCATTTTCAAAAAAATGGACAGTTTTTTTAAAAAAATTTTAATAAAATTTAATTTTTGTTTTCTTTTCTTAGCCAAAAATAGTAATTAAAATGTTTTTTGAGTGCCTAAAAGCTTCTATAACTGCTGCATGAATGTTTTTTAAAAGTAAGCGATCCGATGAATTTAGAAATAAATAGTGCAATTTGAGGAATACACAAAAAATGCATTTTCAAGAATTAGCACCCACTTTCAATTTCGAGGTTTATACTAATGCTATCAAACTGCTTAAGAGCAAATGAAAATACTCTTGTTGTTTCGGAAAAATAGCCGGTCCTCTAACTTTAGAAATAGTAAGCATAGGTGTTCCAGGACGCAGAATTCATTTTTCACGTCGTTTTTTCAAAGAACATTATTTTTTTGGTTTTCCAAATAAAGGAATTTGTGCTTAATGGTCCGTGACTACTCCGGAGATAACGAATGCCTGGTTCAAGGGACTCGTCGTCCGTCAGCTTAATGACTGGCAATAAAGATTAAAATTCGGTACATTAAAACGTCAAAATTAGGATTTTAGAAAATTTTGTTTCGAAAATGGATTCTTTGACTCTCAAAAACCCCGGTTTTCTTTTTTGAATTGTAGAAATCGGATTGTATTGAGATCCAAACGGAAATTCATCGATATTAAAGACAAAAATGTTTATATCTTTTAAACTGCGGCCAAGAAAAAGAAATCCTTTCGGTTCCGACCTACTTGAATAGTCTACTTTCGATTTCGGCTATCAACATTTATGCCCCAGATTCTTGTTCCGCTGTGTAATCGCTACGGGACACGGACATTAGATTGACATTACTGTATTAAGGTAGTACTAGCACTTGCATGATTTTCTATAGATTTTGATGGAATTTTCAGAATCAATTAATTAAGTTATTAATAATCTATGGTTAAAATTTCAAAATTTTAGACGTTTTAGATTTTGAGAAACAAATTTCGAAATTAACGCAGAGGTATATGGGAAATCATATACTTTCGCTGATAAAAGTTTGATTATTCTATATTTAATTAAGAAAAAATTTCCAAAAATTGGTTTTATAATGAGAATAAATCTTGCCAAGTTTTATCAATTTCCACCGTTTAGTTTTTTAGTAATTAACAAAAGTTATTGACAATTGTCACTTTCCCACCGCGTCTGAAGTCGAATAATGCACTTGGAAACGTAGCAACTTCAGAGGAGCATTCGCGCGCTAAAGTCGGTCAAATTTGAATAGCCATGGTAAACATCTGCTGCGTATACGTAACGAAAATGTTTCAAGTTTTTAAAATATTGCTTACTGCAATTGTAATGTACTGAGTAAATCATGCATTCCATTACACGTATATGTGTTATGTACGAAGTAATTAGCTTGACTGTTCTGATTTTGTCAATGAAATTTAATAAGATGATTATCGACGTGAGGACGATTTTGCCAAAAATTCACAATTTTTTGCGTATTCATGTGATTTTCTCGTCCTAAGATTGTACATTCTATATATATATATTTTTCTTTTACAAACACGTGAAACAAAGTTGTGTTTTGAAAACTTTTCATAGCCTATTTCACAAATTGAGAGAGAATTATGAAATTTGACAAGTTTTAAACATTTGATAAGTATGTAACAAAATGTGGTTGTGTATGTACGAAATATTTATAAGGTTATGTAAACGTAAATAATAAACGAAATAAATTCACAGTATTCACAGCCTGTCACAGCCACGGCGAGTGTCTATAGCCACTGCAGCTGAGTGCTACGTTGCCAAATGTATATAAAATAATTTCCTACTTAACAGACATTGGTCACAGACGAAACTGAAACTGCGGTTAACTTCAATGTATGCCAAGTGGTAATACTACCTTGCAAAACATACATGATTTTTGTAAATGTTGTTTGGTAACAAATGATTGTTCTTTAATTGTCTCGCAATTGTCACGTAACGGCATACATCCCGGGAGCATCCTGGGAGCCTCCCGGAAGCCTCCCGTCAGCCTCCACATCTTCCGAAATTTGGGAGGTTCGGAGGCTAATTACTGACATACTCGGGAGGCCGTTGGGAGCCTCCTGTCGGGATGTTCACAGGAGTATGATCGACATTCGTCAAAGTCTCGAATTAGTGGACAAATTTCGTTAGAAGTAACTCTTTAAAACGTTGGTGTTTAATCCGAGACTTTGCGAAACTGCGATCGTACTCCTGTGAACATCCCGACGGGAGGCTCCCAACGGCATCCCGAGTATGTCAGTAATTAGCCTCCGAAACTCCCAAATTTCGGGACATGCGGAGGCTGACGGGAGGCTTCCGGGAGGATCCCGGGAGGATCCAAGAGGGCACCCTCTAGCCTCCCGGGATGTATGCGCCATGTGGGATGTTTTGATGAGCACTCGCGTCCTGCATCTTTTTTCACTCGACGAATAAAGGCGCGTGATTATTGCGATTATAATTAATTTACATTTACATTATCCTCGTTGTAAGAAATATGTTTTTTTCAATATACTTAGATTTAATAATGTCACTTGTTTGATAGGAATTTTTGATGATTCAAAGTATCTTGTAATGTTTCGTATGGTTTTTGACAAAGACACGTTGTTTCGTATGCAAAAAAAGATGAAATAAATCAAAACTACGAGAGAAGCAAAAGAAACGAGGGAATTATTTAATTTAAGTAACGGGCATGCATTTGAATTTCCCCGTACTGAAGCGACGCATGCGCACAAACGCTACCTACAGAAATGTAGCTTGACGTGTTGGCGACAGAGAGCATCAATGTAAAGAGCAGACCAGTACTGTATGGTCAAACAGTCAACCGCGATGAACAGAATCAGACGGAATACGTATGTACATATGGATTGCTTCTTTTTAGTTGGAAAGATGAGAGCTAGAGGTCACTAGTTGACACCGACTCGAGAGACTCCAAATCCGCGGGTAAAAAGTTGTTAAAAAGTTTATGTTGGCGAATTTAAAAAAAAACTGACCAAGTTTTTGGCTTTTTCTGAATTTCGCGATTAATCAACTTGAGATTAAATATTTTCCGAGTTCAAGTTACGTGAAATTTAGTAATGTTTCCACAAATTGAAAATTGTCATTCACAGTATCGACCCTTTGTTAAACACGTTGCGTGTAAATGTATGTACGTTACAGTTTATGTCGCAGCAAAATATTTATCTATCACTGTAATTGTCATTGCAGGATCGAAGTATGTTCGAAATGGATGAAGAAGTAATGTATCTTGAAAAAATTCCAAAATTATATCCTTGTTGTCGATGCAAGGGTAAGAGTTAGTTGACCTTGGAAGAACTCGGAATTCATGAAACAAAAATTCATTCGGAGGCCACTGAGATTTCTTCGATTTATAAATCTCAAAAATTGGAGATAAAGAGAAAATTAAAGAACAAGAAAACAGAAGCAAAAATTCAAAAAAGTCAAAGTCATGTAAAAAGTTTGAAAAAGAAAAATTATTCAAAGAATCCTATTGGAAAAAACGATGAAAATGGCGACGTGCCATTTGCAGAAAATGAAAAACTTTAGAGGAAACTAATATCGAATAAAAAAAATCGCAAGTTGCAATGAAGAAAGTGTGAAAAATTTTTTATACATCCCAAGAGCCCTAAAAATCATGTGATGATTTGTATGGAACCCCGAACAAAACAACGTCAACCATTTTTTACCGAGACTCGTCGTACTGCACGCAAAAAATGTAAAAAATGTAAGAAAACTTGTATTTTTCCGCATTTGTTCAAAAATCACGAAAACAGGTACTCCAAACTCGGCGTAGAGTGCTCGAAATGTCATTGGCGCAAAAATTGTGGCCGACAATTTGAAACTGAAGAGAGATTAACGTTTTATACTACAGACATAAGATGCAATCGTCGCAAAATATCCATAAATGAATTTGGTTAATATTTTGTTTTACATTTATTCCAGTTATCGTTATCTACTGAGAATTATTCAAATTCGTTCCAGGTATTAGCAAAGAATCGTATTCCATAGTGATGAACGAACAATTGAAAAAGATCTCTCAGGCAAAAGAATCATAAAAATTTGTGCATGCCAGAGATGTGCAAACATTTTTATGTACCTACGTCATTTGGTTTACAACAAAGAAAAGTATCTTGAAATTGGAAAGGATTGCTCAAAATGTTATTGGTGCTCAAATTGTGGCTTGACATACAAAACGAAAACGAAAAAGCACTGGGCGGGTTTGTAAAAATGGCCTTGAGAATAAGTAGGAACACTCCGGATCAAATATGGAGGCAAGAATCGGGGCGCAGGGAAGTGGAAGTCATGGCAAGGAAGAGAGCGTTTAAATACATCCTAGAAATAGCAGGAACGAAGGAGGGTAGGTGGCCAAAAATATGCTTAGAGGAAGAGGTAAGAGCGCTGGAAAATGGGTGCCCGTCAAAGTGGGGATCAGAGTGGGAAACAGCATTAAAAGAACAAGGAGGACTCGGGGCATGCAGTGAAATTGGGCGAGGGAAGAATACGGAAGATTGGATAGACAGAGGGAACGAGGAGGTGGTAAGGAGATGGGAAAGTAGATGTAGAATTGATGAGGAAAAGGCCAAAAGGTCCAATTTCTATAACTACAGAAGCAAAATAGGGCAAGCAGAAGAAGGAGTAGGATATTGGGAGATGAAAGAGCACAAGGGCTGGGTGAAAGAACAATGGGCCAGGATGAGATGTGGGAACGTGGGGAGGGCAGGAGGAAACAAAGGTTACGAGGATACTAACTGCAGAGGGTGTAGGGAAGAACCAGAAGAATTACTTCACATTTTAGGGTGTGACGAAATTAGTAAGCTATTGAAGGGAGCTGGGGGTAAGGGGTTGGAGAGGAGGAGGAAGAAAGAAAGGAGTAATTATAGGAAGAGTTGAGATGAAGCCCGAACGTAATAATGTGTGACTTCCTCAAAAAATTTGAAAGGGAAATTGAAAAGAAAGAGGCTAGGTGAGAAGGGTCGGCCAAAAGGAAACTTTCTTTCCAGGAAACTAGCTCATTCAAGGTAGCAAGGAGGACGCGGACCAGAAAGGCACCAACACTCCAAAGGACCTGGAGAGAAAGGGGAGCCAGTAGAGGGAAGAGGGGTTGCGACGCAAGATCCAAAGGACTGGGAAAGTGAAGTGAAAGTGAAGCGAGATAGGGACAATAAGGGGGGCACACGAATTTGCACTGAATAGTATTTTTATTTCTTCTTTTTCTATGCTTGGCCCGACCCGAAACATGTTTAGATTACTATATTTTTTTTTCACTTTAAATACCGTTTTTTTTTGTTTTTTTTTTAAACCTTCACGTTACATGGTTCTAATAATTATTTGTACCCTTTCATCCTCGTCACCTTCGTCTGGCTCCGGGGCACCTGCCCCCCAACGAGTTATGGGGGGGAGCAAGTTGATGGAAAACCTCTATTATTATTATTATTTTTATCATCAATACTATCATTATTGTATCATTATTGTATGTGCTACCTCTTCAAAGACCCCATACGGGGTATGAATAAAGTATATAAATATATACAAAACGAAAACGCAGCTTGTAAAACATCTCGACGGAAATTGCAGTTGTCGCCGACTCGCGTCCGAACCTCCATTTGGTAATTGTTATTTTTTTTAATTTTTTGAAGAAGATTATTTGGATAAGTTATTATTTTTCAGGTATTTCCTAAGATTCTCGCCTTCTTCTAAATCCAAAGAAGACGATTGAAAATTTTGACACTATTTCTCGGAGTGTGGATTTGGAAAATGATGTAATTAGATTGAACAACGAACAAGGTTGACGATTCAATATTTTTATTTTTCATGGAGAATCAATTGATTAGTATAATGAGAAAATTTATTCGTGTCTTTGACTTTCAGATGTAACTTCCACGAGTTCGGGTAACGTAAAAGATGAAAAATCAATTCCACAAATAGAAAATTGCAAATACTTTGAACAAGAAGTTTTGGAATCTGCCAAAAAATGTACTCAATTAATAATTCAAAGTTTAGTAGAAATGTCCCTCACAGAAAATTACTACTGTCACGCAAAATTACTATTTTTAACTATTAACCGATACATGTGCTGATATACAGTATACGTAAGTTTGTAAGCTGGTACCAATACAGTAACGCGTATGTAGTGGTTAATAGCAACGAATAACAAATTTGCCCTCCAGCAGTAATTTTCTGTAAGGAGATTTTTTGCAAAAAGTCATGTTTAGTATGTCAAAAATATTTTTGACGAGTAACATTGATTCTCTTTCAACAAGCTTTTTTGATGCTGCAACGAGTAAAAAAATGAATGAAAATGTTGAAATTTTGCCAGTGAATTCATCTGGAAAGTTAGAATGTAAAATGAAGGAAAAAAATTCTTGTCATATTAAATGGGCTCCTCCTTCGCCCATTTACGCGGGACGCAACCATCTGAGCAACCTTCGTCCCCCCGACAAGCAATTCATGCATTCAACAGGGCATCACATGCAGCATAACTCGGAACATGTAGGTTACATTACAAATTCTTATGCCCTTTCTCCGCCTATCCACATCAAACGCAAATATTTAAGCAACTTTTGTCCTTCCAATCGACAAATTGATAATGAGGCGGGCACATGCAAAAAAGCTATTACGCTAAGAAATTGCGTATCGCGCATATGCTTTTTAACATCTTTAGTTTCAACGATCATGAGCGTAATAATCTAAATACACGGGCAAACTTATTACTTGTCATATAAAATGGGCTACTCCTTCGCCTATTTACGTGGGACGCAACCATCTGAGCAACCTTCGTCCCCCCGACAAACAATTCATGCATTGAACAGGGCATTACGTGCCGCATAACTAGGAACATGTAGGTTACATTACAAATTCTCATGCCCTTTCTCCGCCTATCCACATCAAACGCAAATATCTAAGCAACTTTTATCCTTCCAATTGACAAATTGATAATGAGACGGTCACATGCAACAAAGCTATTACGGTATCAGAATCGTCATGACACATCAGTCTCATCCGACCTATTATTTCGTTCGTTATCATAACTACTCCGTCGGGAATAAACTTAAACGCTCAGTGGCAATAATATGTATAAAATGATCTCTCATTGCAACCACGTCTAGGGAGTATTTCTGTATTTGAGGATCATGACCAAGAGCTAGAGCAGTTGCGAATGCGGCGGCGTACACTCCGCAAGAAACAGAATCCGGTTGATTCGCTGCCTTTATAAACTTAATGCCTCTCATTTCTTCAACGTCTCTATTTGTCTTGGGATCTTTCACCACGACAATTGGCAAAAATGGGAATCGCAGCTTGATGTATCGTTGTTCTATGATGTGCAATTTTCTGAAATTCAGTCCATCATACAGACTGTCGTATATGACAAGTTTTGTGCCGTTGAAATGATAACAGCGCCAATGAAGAGTAAAGGTTCCTCCAACAATTTCAATTGTTGACTGGAGTTCACCAATCGGCTCTATGCAATCATGCGCGTCTGTAGCGTAATGACAACTTTGCGTTAGGAACGGGGTAGTTTTCCGAATGATATACGAGAAGTAATCGATATCATCACTTCTTAGCATCACCTTACATTTGCGCACATGATCAACAACTTCATGCAAAGGGGCAATAACCTCGAGATTTTTTCTGGTACCTTTTTTCTCTTCCTCTGTTCTCTCTTTTATCACAAACTCCCCGACGAATACTACATCGTCATCTCCCTCTTTTGATTGTGATATGTGATATGGTAACACGTCAGCGATTTTGGCAATTTTTGAAAATTTTTTATGATTCTTGACTGCAACGCATTTTCGCTTGGGCTTGCTCACCCTACTATGCGTCATTTCTTCTTCCTTCATGGTTTGCCGTATTTTTAGAATATTTTTTATTGACCCCGCTGCTGAATTTGCCTTTTTCGGCGAGACACTTTCTATCAGCTGCTCGACTTGCGATGTATTTTTTTTCTCGACTAGCGATTCACTCGCCTTCAATTCGCGGTTTTTCTGCATCATCTTTTTAGCCTTTTTTTTCTTTCGGCTGCTTCTTGTGCTACCTTAATATACTCGGGGTTTCTTGCTTTCAAGCCTCTAGAGATTCGCAGATCGATGATTTCGAGAAGCATGCATTTATCGTAAAAGCGTTGCAGGGGAAGCTCCATTTTCGTTTTCCAAAAATCGTCATCTCTCAACACTTTCATGGTTCTTAAATCCTTTGGCGTCCAAACTGCGAATATGCAATAGTTTCGTTCTGCGATATGCATTTGTCCTTGGATTTGATAAAAGTAATCATGTTTTCTATTCATCGAATTTGGATCGTTTTTGTCAAAAATCTTTCTGACTGCCTCGGCTTTCTCAATCGCTTCGTCAATCAGCATATCTTTCGCAAAAGAAGAACATTTGATTTCCAGAATGCCATCGTCGTCAATGAGTCCATCAGGAGATGCACCCAAGTAGGGCAATTCTTTATCGATGAAGAGCCCGCATTCTTTGATTTTTATACCCAACTTTGTTGCTACAGCCTCACGCGCATTATCTTCATTATCTATTCCATGTTGCATACCTTAAGTTGTAAATGTTGATGAATACAAAATTTTCATCAGTATGTTATTACAAGATGTCGTATCTCTGCGTTTACAAACTTCTCCGAAATTGGAAGCAGTCAACCGTTGTGCTCTTCTTTCGTGCCATTCATGACATGTTCTTTGGCCTATCGTATCCACCTGTATAGTGTCCCGTTGTTTCGCATCCTCAGCTAAATCAGCCTAGTGCTTCTCAATCAGAGGTCCCAAAACTTTCTCATCGATATCTTTTTTGGCAGCATTTTCGCCATAAAACTCGTCCGAACCGAATTGCTTTCTGTCTTTCTTCCTGCCTTTCAAGGTCCGCAGCGCGTTTGTTCGCGCAACTTTTCTCTGCCGCTCTTCATACATACTCTTCAAAACCAGAGGCACATTTTTATTCATACTGCGATACAACTCGACGCATCCTTGCTTAGAGTTGGGCTGCAAAATCGCGATGAGCACCCTAGCATCAAAGTCCCATCGCCTTGAACACATTATTTGTTTATTGCCAGTAGTTTTACCAATCTGAGTGTGGAGAATTCCAATCGGATTATTATTGACATCTTTCAACAAACTTGAAGCAAAGCAGCTCGCATACCTCACTGCTTTCATAATTTCCTCGTACAAGCCGTGAGCTTTGAGATAAGGCACAAAATTGTCTTGTTTTTGTGGACTTTTCGAAGTCTTTTTATTATTCTCTTCATTCAAAAAAGGTTTTTCCACTTCTACATCCGATTCATCACAATTCGATAACTCCTGACCCTCTGTTTTGGCATGGGAAACCGCGCTCCGTACATCTTTTGTGTTCTCCAAATACGTGTCTTGGTACGTTCAAAATATCTCGCTGTAGTTCCAGAGCTTTCTCGTGTTCCGGTATGTCTTGCTCACGTCTACGTTTTGCGGCAGAAACGATTTCTCTTCGCACGCTCAGATATTTTTTCTTAATAATATTACGAATTGACACAAAACCTTTGCGTCGTTGGCCTTGAGACTGAGTTATCTCAAATATATTTCTGAGTCTTCGGCAAACGCACCTCAGAAAGTGGTTATTGCAATTCCACCGTTTGACGATTATACCGTAATCTTTGAGGTATGGCTTGAGTTCGGTTATGGCTTTGTTTACACTACTGTCGTCATCGGTAATGTATTCCGAAATTACGACGCCCATTTTTTTTACGCTGTCACGAAAACCTTCGGCTATCGCATGACTTTCCATGCTAGTGGAACTAGCATTACGAGGATAATTTTTGTAACATTTATGCGTCGGTATTGCGGCTTTTTTACGAGTAGCTACTTCGC
>JABFQI010000202.1:0-13630 GCA_022816925.1 Trichacis sp. ZL-2020 | reverse complement strand
ATAATCAAACTTGATATACAAATTATAAAAATTTTTACACAAATAATACCATATTTTTAAAAATTTCATAAAATTATATAGAAAATTTTAAAAGATTTAGATGTTTTATAAAATTTGATAAATTTCTGGAATGTTTCTAAAAGTTCCAGAAGGTTGTAAAACATCCTAAAACTGTGTAGAAAATTCTTAAAAATTATAGAAAATTTTTCATAGTTGTAGAAAAATTCTCAAGGTCCCAAAATCTCAACGAATGTTTCAGAATGTTCTAGAATTTTTTTGAAAGTTCTGATAAGTTAAAAAAAAGTCATAGAGAATTCTAAAAATAGAATTTGATTTCTTATAGTTTTAAAATGTTTCAGAAAGTGCCAGGGTGTTTTAGAATATTACAAAAATTTCTCGGAAATTGTTTGAAAATTCTAAACATTTTTTGACATTGAAGCGAGATGACACTCAAATTTCTAAGTAAGGATTATTGGAAGAAATAAAATGTGAACAAACCATGAACGAAACGTCAGTGCGCGAGAATTTGCGGTTTCGCGACGAAATTAACGATCTGACTCGAATTTTTTTCCGGATTTTATGTGAAGGCTACGTACTTACCCTAAATACAGTAAAGTTTTTACACAAAATTGCAATTTCATTAACGATTGGTGGAATTTCATTGTGAAGCCACGGATTAACCCTCAAGCGTAAGTTCATCTGGAATCCACCACGCAGCAGAACCAGCGGTGTCAGACCCGAATTGTGCCAATTTCCAAGTAATAAGTAACATTTTTTGAATCTTCATGCTCGAATTTTTGAGTCTTTTTTCGCAACTTTAATTTTCATGAGCAATGAAAACAATTTCGTAAAATTCAGACATTTTTTTATAAATTCATTTTGAAAAATTGATAAAATTTCCAATTTTTCATAAAACGGTCTTTTAGAAATTTCACTATAATAATCTTTTTCATAATAAAATTGACTACATGAATTTTCGATTCAAATTCATTTTTTTAAAAATTATTTAGTTTTTAAAAAATTGAATAATGTGATTTAATAAAAATTTTAAAGTTTCATATAAGTTTTACGAGAAATTCATAAAATTTTCAAAAAATTTTCTAGACGCATTCTATATTAAAATCACTATTTTTCAAATTTTCAGTTTTTACAAAATTATAGTACGGACTCTATATTAGTATCGATCATATCGAGTTGCAAAATCAATGTCATTTTCTGGTCTCCGCCGTCCAATGACGAAATATACAAATCGGCCTCAGGCCGCGGAGAATCCAGATTCATTGAGTTGCATGAAAACCAGTTTTCTGCCTTTGGAAAGCCCGAAAACTGTTCTGTATAGCTTACTCGCTCGTTCCGAGAGTGGGGTAGATGGGGAAGGAAGAAGTAGAGACAGCTAGTCACATGTCCTTCTTCACACCGACGTACCGTTGCCTGCGTGACAAAGGAACAGCGTGTTGATTCTGGCATCACTGCGTAGCGCAGATTGGATAAGTTTTATAACTTAGCTCTTGATGAAAATAGATAAAGATAGGTTCATTGTGCAGAAGAATTCATTATCGTAATCACTCGATCTATATTGTTTTGTATAGGACACAGTTGAAGGCAGAGAGTAAAGAGCAAGCGCAGCTGATGAATACTTTAGATATTTTCGCTAATTTACCAAAAATACGGCGATTGTGAATTCGGACAAAGGTAGTGAAGGTGAAATCATTGGCGTCGTCAATATTGATTCGAATGATTCGCGATCCGGTATCGAAGTCAAATACATCGACTTGAGGAACGATAAAGTGATTCGACAATCACTTGCTTTAGAAGATTTAGCGATAATGGATGGGACTATCTTACATAATGTAATCGGCAGGCTCGTAGCGGAGTCATTTCATTGGAAAGGTGACACAGCCTCGCCGGAAATGGGTGTAGATGCTTCTCGCAATGAGGACAAAGTCAACCAATTGCACGATACTTGCAAGATGGCAGAAGACGTTCCAAAGTTACGTAACGTTAGACCCTCTACCTCAACATGCAAAAGAACGGACGGAGTAGTGACTGAGTGGATCGTCGAAGAGTGGTCCGTTGAAGAGGAGAATGCACACGTCGAGGCAAACCCAGTATCACGGTATATAGGCGAACAGGATCTTGATAAGAAGAAAGATCGAGCGCGAAAAGTCATCTTTTTCGAAAATCAAGGCGAAAAAGTGGACGAAGTAACGCAAGGAACTGATATCGATGAGGTAGTGGGGGGAGGAGCTACGCGTAAAGTTAGCTCCGCTGGAGTGGACGAAGTAGCCCAGGAAGTAATACATGATTACTTAGATGACGAAGACGCAACGAAAGTTAGCTCAAATGGTGAAATGAGCGGACGAGTAGTTGATGAACGTAGCATTATTGATGGCGCTGCTATAAAAAGCGTCGAACGGGAAGTTAGCTCCCTCTTGGAAGCGGACGAGGCAGGGCAGAATATTCAAAGCAGAAATGGAAGTGAAGCTGATAATAGATCTGGTGACTCGGGTTTCGAAGAAGCAGTCGAAAATCTTGGCAATCTTGTTATTGAGCGGGAATCGAACGGTGATGGCCAGACTATTCATCCGAAGCTTCTCAATGAGAACCTAATCTTTAACCCTGATTTCTTTTTTTCTTCTTATAACAGCACATTCCAAGAGCATGCTAAACTCACCGACTGTCAGTTGACGGACTGGATATGTGTCGGGTATCGAAGGCACGCGTTAAAAACACAATTTCTATTCCAATGCAGAATGTGTCCCTGCCAGTCGACTGTTTGGTCCGAGAAACCTGATGCTAAAGTAGATACAAACGAAGCGAGCATTGTTGGAGCAATTTCCAGCGGCATCGCGTTCTACCAAATCCAAGAAGTTTTGGCTTCAATGAACATCAAATACATGTCCGGTCCGATGTACCGCCAGTTGCGCAATTCATTGATAGACGTATTTTGTGAGGTTTCTATCGAGAGTATGCTGGCAGCTGCTGAAAAAGAGAAAGAACTCGCTATCAAGTACGGTGACGTCCACGAGGGCGTGCCAGCGATAACTGTGATCTCTGATGGCACATGGGCCAAAAGAAGTTATGGAACAAAATATGATTCGCTTTCGGGAGTGGCACTCATAGTCGGCTGGCGCACGCAGCAAGTTGTGTGGATGGGTATCCGCAACAAGTATTGCTTCACGTGCGATTTGGCACGACGGAGAGGAAAAGAATCCAGACCCCATAAGTGCTTCAAAAATTTCGATCGCAACGAGAGTTCATCGAAAATGGAGAGTGACATTGTTGCCGAAGGATTCGTGAATAGCGTGGAATATCTTGGTGTTATATTCAAGGCGCTGGTAGCTGATGACGATAGCAGCGTTATGCAGGCCATTAGTGATGCCAAACCGTATGCCAAGTACAATTTGATTGTGAAACATATCAAGTGTACCAATCATCTTTTTCGAAATTTCTGTAATAAAATTTCGAAAGTCGAGAAGATTAAGAAACCCCAAGACCAGCCAAAAAATGGTGAATTTTACGTTTTGCGAAAAAAAGTGTGCACGATCGGACTACCAATGAAGGACTTGGTGAAACGAGCTGCAGCTTCGCTGAACGACGACAAATTAGGACCGATGGATGTACGATCGGCGCAACTCCAAAAATACATTCTGAATGTTCCTCGTCATGTTTTAGGTGATCACGCGGATTGGTGAGATATTTACCTGCATTTTGTGACACTGCACGTCTAAAAAAAGAAAATAATTTAGCAGAAGAGGCAAAAATGCACGGACTTTACGAACCAGTGTTCCAGGCTGTCAAGCACTTGAGCACATACCCTGAAAGTCTGATTCTGAACTACACGAACAATGGCGCTGAAGGCAAAAATTCATTGATTGCGAAGACTAGTTGCGGGAAGCGCATTTGCTTATACGCGGGTGGTGACTACACCGCCAGAGTGAACGCCGCAATCATACAAGGCAACACGCACGCAGGATTGACTCATGTGCATCAAAAACTCGGTGGCGGATCGGCACCAGCGTTAGTTGAAAACCTAGATCGCACTCGACAACAAAATGTTGCGCGCAATAGATTATCCCGTGCCAATCTGAAGGAACTGAAAGTGTCTCGCGGGCCTGTCGACGTAGAAGAGAAAAGCAAAAAAAACGATCCGTATTACGGTACTCACGCTAAAAGGCCTGAACTTGATACCCAGATATCTCAGATTTTGATTGACAACCACTACGCCGAGCTGCAAAGAAATGCTGATAACTGGGAAAAAATTGAAAGGAATACGCGTGGTCAAGCGAAATCCGACTTGTGGAGAACGCTGAGGACGAAGATGCTTACAGCGTCCATATTCAGCCAAGTTTGTCGAAGAAGGCCAGGGACTTTGTGCAATGCGCTTGTCAGAGAAATTGTGTACCCGACTGCTTTCGACAATCCAGCTATGAGAAACGGCCGCGAAAATGAGAACGTAGTGAAAGCAGAAATGGAGCGTATTTTGAATCTGCAAATCGAACCTTGCGGGATATTCATCGATCGCGAAAACCCATGGCTGGGTGCTTCACCGGACGGCGTAATCTCGGACGGAAAGGGCTGCGTGGAAATTAAATGTCCGTTCGTCGATGAGTCAGTGTCCTCCATTGAAGCTCTGGAACAAGTGAGTCATCTAGGAACTTTGTTGGTGAAAAATGATCCAACAAAAATGAGGAAGACTCACCAGTATTATTATTAGATTCAAGGCCAACTGAATATTACTGGCCGAGACTACTGCATTTTTGGGCTGTGGACTCGGAAAAGCTTGTTGACTGTTCGTGTAGAGAAGGATGCAGCATTTTGGAATACCGAGATGAAGCCGAAATTGACCAAATTTTACCACGATTGTGTCGTTCCAGAAATCGTAGATGGCATTTATGTTAGAGAAAAGACGATAAGAAACCCCGAGTACATTCTACGAGCGAATGAGCAAGCGGCTCGTAAGAGGAAGGAAAAAGAAGAGAAAAAAAAAGAAAAGTTGCGAATCAACGACTTGTCCACTTGGTGCAAAACAGTCAGCTCCGGAGACAAGTGAAAAGAGTTTTGCAATCTCTGAGTCTGAAGTGGAAACGTCGGTGCGGAAAGCCAATGAAGTGCGCGAAAAGCGCAAGTCGAGCAACGACGCTGGCAAAAAAAATTGCAAACGTTTAAAAGGCACCACAAAAAACACACAGTTGAGGGCAGAACCAGAAAGCGAAGTCGTTTTCATTGGAGTTGAAAAGGCGTCCGACGAGCAAAGACGTCTCCATGCTGAAGCGGCTGACGAATTTGTCTCGCCTTTTTGGATGGTTGAAGAAAATGTAATGGGGCTAGGAAATTGGTTGAATGACCTTGCTGTCTAGGAATTTCTACGCATATTACGCCAAACAACACCATTCGAGGTAGAAAGTGCCCAATTCCAGTGTATGCTGGACCAGGTACGAAAATGCAAGAATCCGAGCCTTGCATTGATTGGCGGAGGGCCTTCTAAACATTGGCGCTGCGTTTACTATGATGGACACAGCGTGCACGTCTATGAAAGCCTTAGTAATATACACTGGCATGAATCTGAGGTGTCGTACATCAGACTGCGTTTCGGTATTGAGAAAGATGAAATGATTTCTGAACCGGTCCAGCAGCAACATGACGGTTCTTCTTGTGGCTTATACGCCGCTACTTTTGCCACATCTTTGGCATTGGGTGAAGATCCTCGCTCGAGACAGTACTCAAGAGATGAATGCTTGATGAGGACTCACTATTGCAACATCATTCGATACGGCCACTTATCATCATTTCCTAGGTGAAAATGCATTTTCCATGAAAATGTCAGAATTGTGCTAGCCAATGTCATGTATCCAATGACCGCATTGACGTAAGCCAGTTGAGCGGCCATGCTAATTAGGGTGAGTTACAGGATGGCATGTGCGTGGAGGGACTTTACATAATGTGGTTGTGTCTCACATTAATGGGCGGTGGAGGGGCCCATCAAAAGACCGTAAGATTAAAATACCATGCATAATAAATATGTATATTCTTAAAATGTAATACTATCCGTGATGTACTGAAATTAGACAATGGAGAAAATATTGATATGCGAAATACTATGATGATCTTAGCAATCCAAAATCATTTTTCATGACATTTTTCAGAATTGTGCTCATGCACCCAATCTCTGCATTGATGTTAGCTAGAAGAGCGGACATGACAATGAGGGTGGCTTACGGGAGGGTAGATGCGTGGAGGGACAATTCATGATATGGTTGTGTCCCACATTGATGGGCGTTGGAGGGGCCCATCAAAAAACCGTTATAGCTCCAACTACCTTACATAATAAATATGTATATTCTTTAACTCAAATACTATCCGCGATGTAATTTATTTATTTATTGACGGTTTTGTATAACAAAATTTGTACACAAAAATGGATTGTAGTACAAACCGTTTAGAAATAAAATTTCTGAATACGGTCCGCCTTATAAAAGAAAAGAAAAAAAAATATTTATATAATTATAATAACTTAAAAACTAAAGCATAGTTCTAACATATATTGAGCAAAGAAAAAAACAAACAACACATACGCAACAATATGTAGCTAGTTTCCGAAATCTTTTTAAAGTATTCACGCATAAAGAAAATGAAACGTATTTTAACATATTTTTATCTTTATAAGTATAACATTTCTTTAATGCAACTATCGTTTAAACTTTTAATCCATTGTTTTATTTTGGTTTTGGGTATGGAATTATTATATTCCAAGAATCAATAATGTAATCAAACAATTAATAAAAAAAAATATGTACATGCGAATTACTAAGATAATTTTATGCAGTCCACTTTGAATTCAGCAAAAATTGAATTGTACAATACGAACATGCAGGAAATAGTAGAGAAAACAAAAAAGATTTGGTATTTGCTTGTGGCGCTGCGAGCGATGATGAATGACGAAATGTTTGTGTGACTTTTTTTAACAAAGATTGAATATCTTGTACATAATTTTTTACACGAGCTTTTTATCATTCTGACAATACCTCTCATTTGTAATCTACTACAAGTTTTTCAGTTATTGGTTATTTATGATTTTCAAAGATTAATTAATTTACCGGACACCGATTCTTTTTCTTGTACCTTCTTTCCATTTTTCATGTTCAAGATACATCTTTATATATTCCTTCTTAAATATACTTTACGTAACAATATTCATTAAACTCATTTGTCTAAAGTTTGAACAGCATAAACCTCAGCTATTTTTTCAATACCCCATATCGTAATCTTACTTGTGCACCGAAAAAAAATTGATGAACTACCACTATAATTATACTTGCAGCAACAATAATTCTAGATACCAAACAGTACCATACAATTTTTGGGTTGTAATAACGTAATAACGTCATAATAACGAAATTTTGGGCCCTAATAACAAGATCGTACTGCAATAACAACGAAATGTAAGGTCTCCATCACCATAACGCAAATAACAATATGTATATTGTCGCGATGACACAACAGTTTTTTCCGTGTGGAATAAATATTCAATACAAAAAAGCGGAATAGAAAATGTACGATCAGCTGATTAGTCCTCTGAATAGGATGCAAAGTAAATGATAATTCAATTCTTTTCTACAGCGGGAAATTTGTCGAAAACCCCGAAATTGATAAATACGCAAGGGCGTTGGGGGGGGGGGGGTTGAAAGATTGAAAATGTAGAAGCGTAAAAAAGGTAATGTGATAATTTGGATCAACATCAACAATTTCTTTAATTTGTATCCAGAAATTTCAGAATGTAAGAAGTCGGAGTTAACAAAACATATCGTATGCAACAAGGGAGAAAAATTTTTTAAGGCAAGTAGGAGGTTGGCAACCTAATCCGGAGGCGAGAGAGCATGTGGTCTGAAAGTGTGATTCTGCAATTCCCTCTCGCCCGCCGTGAGAAAAGTACGTACTTCCTCCTAGCACGTAGAAAATGTCGTAAGCACCATGGTCAGAAAACTTAAAAAGACTAATGGGATTGCAACCTTCGTCTTTGGCTTATGCCGCAAACCTACCCTCGTTTAATAAAATTGCCTCCCTACCTCCCTACAGCTGTTGTAGGAAAAAATTCTTTCTTTGTCTTTTTTTAAACATGTCACGACATTTCAGTACTTGTAACAATCTTCGAGGACTTTTTGAACGTTGCAATTTATAAAACTTCTGAAAATTTCTTCGAAATATTTTAGACTTCTGCAATGTATCCTTCAGCAAGGACTTGATTTGCTCTTCCTAGAAAATACGAGATTAATCAAGAGCCTTCGACAACATTTCAAAACACAATCAACTTTCTAGAATGTTTTTAAACTTCTCAGACGTTCTTTAACTTTGAAATTTAAAAAAAATTGTTAAGTCGTCTGAAACATTCAAAATTTAAATTAATTTCCAGAACTTTAGAAATCTTTCGAGAATCTTAGAAAGTTTTGGATGGTCTCAAGTCTTGAGGGGGGGAATTTTTAAAAAATGTATGTAACCAATATGAACAATTTCTCGCGTAATTGTTTAGCGTGATTTGGTTCACTTGGAATTTCTAGTCATGTCAACAAATGCTCGGAAAAAATATGTCAACAAATGTACTTGTTACATAGGCTTGAAATTTTTTACTGTTTTCAATGTTGAAAATTTTGTAGTTTCTAACTGATTTTGGATTTTGACCGTCCGTTTTTTTCGTTATAATATTTGCTACAATTCATGTCTACAGATTTTTTTAAAACTAATTTGTTTAAAAGAAAATACATTTGTTTATAAATTACTTTAGAAAAAACTGAAAAACAAATGCATTTTCTCGCAAACGAATGAGTTTTTAGAAAATTTGTAGACATGAATTGTAGCAAATTGATTAACGAACCAAATGGATTGTAAAAATTTCTCCCCTGAAGATTCGAGAACATCGTTTCACGACATTAGTAAAAGTTTCTAGGACTTTCTATCTCTCAAAGTAATTGGAACATTCTAGAATCTTGTGAATTTTCCAGACTTTCTAGAACATTTCACAACTTACTAAAATCTTATAGAATTTACTTGAATTGTATGAAACAATTCTAAATTATTCTAGAACCTTTCGAAACGTCTAGAAAGTTCCTGGACTCTTAAAAACTGTCTTGAATCTTCTCGGGTTTTTGTCAATTTTCTAGCATTTCTGGGAAAACAGTGTATAGTAACCTTCGAAAACATTGCAGAACTGTATAGTATAATTTTGTACTAGAACTCATTTGCGCTTTTTAGTGTTATTTGAAAAATTCTAATTCATTCAAGAGCCTTGTAAAACATTAATTCGATGAAATATCCTAACATCTTCTAAGACTTTTGTAGACTCTGTTTAATTGTCTTTAACATTTTTTAATGTCCTTGCACTGTATGGAAGATTTCACGACAATAGAACTGTATATATCTGTACAAAACTTTCTACAATCTTTCAAACTTTAGTAGTCGTAAAATGTTTCACAACTTTTTTCATTTTTAATCTTTCAAAAATTTCTAGAACTTTCCTAAAGTTGTTTGAATGTTATACAATTCAATCTAATTTGTAAGATTTGTAAAAAACAATACGGAACCTCACTCAAAAAAATTTTCTTAATCGATTTCATATGTAAATGAGAGGATCAGAAAATAATATGCACGTATTTTTTCTTTTTTTTTAATGGACCAAAAATGGCGGGAGATGCAGTGGGTTGAGAAAAATGATGTGACGTCACCGACTATTTGCCGACAAAAAAAATGACGTGAATGTTGACGTCACACCTCTCACTCCGTGTTTTTCGAGCCTTTTCATCTTCCTCAATTTTTGAGTAATCAAGGAACGAAAAAATACGTGTCGATTATTTTTCGGTTTTTTATGAGACGCATATAATGTAATTTTTTGGTCAAGTTCTCTACTCTAGAAGATTTCAGAACGTTTAGAACGTTCCTGGACTGTATAAAACTGTTTAGAATTTTGTACGGCCTTTTCAACTTTCTGGTATTTCTTCGTGAAGTGTATTGGAACCTTTCGAAACATTGCGGAGCGTGGAAGAATAATTTTCGACTAGAACTTATTTGCTATTCCATTATTTTGAAAATTCCGATTATTTCAGAAGCCTTTGCAAACATTTTAAAACTTGATAAATTATTCTACAATTTTCGATACTTTTTCAGACTTCCTGGAATTTTCTTAGAAATTTTTAAATGTTCTTAGACTTTGTGGAACATTTCAGGATCATACAACTTTCTATCTGTTCAAAACTTTCTAGGATCTCTCAAGCTTTTATAGTCATAGAATGTCTTAAAAGTTTTTTTATTTTTTATCTTTCGAAAAATTTTTGGATCAAACTAGAATTTTCCTAAAGTCGTTGGAAAACATTCTGAAAATTTCTCGAACTTTCTAGAATTCTATCAAACTCTTCAGAATTTTTAAACAACTTTGGCATAAAAAGTCCGGAACATTTTGAAACTTTTGGGAATTTTGATGACTCGTCAAAAACTTCTACAGCTGTTTTCGAACAATACATAATGTCGAAACAATTTTAGTAAATTTCATTTAGAATTTAGAGAAACTGCAAAATTTGCTAAGACTATCAATAGTTTGAGCCTTTATACCAGTTGAAGATTTTCAGACAACTTACACCTTACTTTAAAACTGAAAATGTTCAGAATTGTAAAATTTGTACACAAATATACAACGAATGTCTCGGACATTTCAGAACCATTGACGAACATTTTGGAAGGTAAAAAATCATTTTTATTATTCTGGAAACTTCTAGAATATTATCGATTATTTTAATATGTAACAGAATTCTGTACATTATCTATAAATGTTATAGAATTAAAATAAGATATGTGATGCGCTCGGAAAAAACAGCCCTCGCAGCTACTGCTATTAGTTTGTCTGCGCCTGCATTGGCTGAGGCATTAACGTTTTTATGGCAATGCTTCTAAGGGCTGAAACTTCAAAACACATCGTATGTTCAAAAACTTCCTATTAGTTTCTCGATATTCCTCAAATCTCGAGAACTTTCTATGTAAAAACAAGGTAAAACATAGTGCAAAGATAATACATTTTGAACGGCACATTTTCACGAGCCGCCCCTCCCTCCTCCACCTCACCTATGTCATAAATTTTAACATTTTGCAAACCTCCTCTCCCCGGCTCTTTTGGAATGTGACGTCCTTTATGGACAGCACCTTATTGAATGCAATCGTTAGTAATATAACACTCATTGCGTAATTTGTGCAACGTCACAAAATTCTTGCAGTGATGGAAAATACTCAGTTTCATAAAAACTTTTGCGAAATTGTATTTAAACTGCATTTTTTTGGTAAAATTGTAAAACAGTTGAAATTTCAAATTCGCAAAAATAAGCTCAGAGCCTGTCAGAGGTGAGACGTAATGCAAGGATAATGTATTTTGGACGTCACATGTTTACGAGCTCCCAATCCTCTTCACCCTTCTCCTAATCACTGGCATAAATTTTCACTTTTTGCGAACCTCCCCCCTCCCGCCCCCTTCTCTCCGCTAGACGTCCTTTATGGACAGCCCCTCATAAAATGCCATTGTCAGTAATTGTACCCTTATTCCAGGATTTCTACAATGTCGCAACATTTTTGCAATTGTGAAAAATATTCAGTTTCCCAGAAATTTTTTGCGAAATTGTACAAAAATTGCATTTTTTGAAAGAAATTGTTAAACAGTTCACAACATTTCTTGAAAGTGTGGAAACACAAATTAGAGAAATTTTCCTTATGTTTCTATAGTATTCGAAAATGACAGAATTTTTCATAAGGGTAAAACATTTCCGAGATGACAACAATTTAATAAAATTGCGAGACAGTTTTTCAAGTTTCAAAAAACTACAAGTATATATAACTTGCAACAATTTTTTTAGAAATAATGAAAATAATGAACTGATTTGTATTAAATTCCCGAAAATTTTGGAGAACGTTTGAATCACTGTTCGCACGAGTTCGCTGTGGTTTTTTTTTTTTGCATTTCGAAAGCTTCAGAAGCGGCCCTGTAGTAAAATTGTTATTAAACTTGTTTGATAATAAATTTGTTTACAGTAACAAATTATACAAGAAACACAAGTCGACACGCAGCAAATCATGGTAACAGCTTTCTGTCGCCTACTAAGTATGATGGGTAAAAATTTCGTTTGTTCATCCGCATTGTTATAAACAATGACTTTTTAATAAACAATTGAGTTCAATCGATGCGCTGCGTCACGAGTTTGCTGAGGTTTTTTTTTCGTTCCAAAAACCACAGAAGCAGCCACGTGTTGAATTTGTTATTTAAGTTTTATAATAAAAAATCCGCTAACAATAACGCGTTATATGAGCAACAGTAGGCGACGCTTGACCTATCAAGGAAACAACTGTTTGTCGCCTACTGATGATCACGGGAAAAAGGTTTGTTTGCTTATCCGCATTGTTATAAACAATAACTTTTGGAACAACAATCGAGTTTATTCGATGGGTTGCGTCACGAGTTCGCTGAGGTTTTTTTTTCGTTCCGAAAACCACAAGCGGTCTCGTGGTGAATTTGTTATTTAATTTTTTCAATAAAAAATTCGCTGACAATAACGCGTTGCATGAGCAACAGAAGGCGACGCTTGACGTATCAAGTTAACATTGTTTTATCGCCTACTAACGATCATAGGAAAAAAGTTTGTTTATTTATCTGCATTGTTATAAACAATTACGTTTGGACCAAAAATCGAGATCAATCCATGCGCCGTGTCACGAGTTCGCTGAGGTTTCTTTCGCGTTTCGAGAACGTCAGAAATGTCCCGGTACTCACTCCCGGTAGTGAATTTGTTATTCAAGTTTTTTAATAACTAATTCGTCGGGATCGTGGAAATAAGGAAGAAAGGTCGCTCCAGGCAAATCACAGCAAGGACGAGTTGTAGCTTACCAATGAACTTTGCAATAAAGTTAAATTGTTCATTAGCATTGTTATAAACAATGCATTTTTTGACTAACTATCAAGGTTGAATCCATGCCCTGTGGCATGAGATTATAAGAGTTTTTTTCGTGATCCGAAAACAGCATTTTGTTGGTTAATTGTTTATATAAACTCATTTTTTATTTAATTTGGAACTTGGTTCCGAGCGCGACTGTTTGTTGTTCAAATTTCCCGCTCGCGAACTTGATTATTCTTTGTAAGTCGTAAACTTGCATTTTTTTACAGAGTCATCTACTGGCGTTCTTCATCGAAATCTGTTATCAGTTTGTAATTACAGGGTGCTGTTTTAACGATGGTATTGTAGAAATCGAACGACAGAGGGCCACGTTCAAGTTCTCAATTCCTTTGCGTCTCGCCTTAAGGAGGGCCCGCGCGGCGGGCCAAACAGAGCCCTTCCGAATGGTAAACACTCGCCCTCGAGCGCAGATGTAATTCGGGTCGAATAAAGAACATTTGAAACGAGCCAGTCTCGCCTGTTCAATTGACTTTACCAAAAACAAGGGGCGCTTCTTGGAAAGTAATTCCCCGAACCCCCACAACCCGTTGTCACCCCAACACCCCGCCGGCGTCAGTCTCTGCTTGCTTCCACGTGTTCAAGGGCCGCCCACACTCCATCCACGACATCATACTGTGCTCCCTCTGGATCAATACTCTTCACACTGTTTGACTAGT
>JABFQI010000201.1:0-13620 GCA_022816925.1 Trichacis sp. ZL-2020 | reverse complement strand
CAATGGTGCCTACCTTTATTAGAATTGGGAAAAAATGGGCTTCAACCACATGCGTTCGAAAACATAATCCTTTCAGAATAATGAATACCGGGGAACGCTCAGATTTCCAGGCGGAGTCTTCCCATTGTTTCCCGATTTTTATTTGATATTCATTCCGTAAAAATATCATAATGGTCTAAAAAAAAAAATATTGAGAAAAAATCAGCATAGCATTCAATGAGAGAAAAAAAAAATTACTATAATTTTGGCAAACGTGGGATAACGGCCGAGATTTGATTTTTGCATTATAATAAATAGGGGTTTTCATTATAATAAAAAAAATAATTCGAAAAATATATACATATTTTTTGGAAAACACGATGAAAATTTGTTATCGACTGCAGTAATTTTTACCATAATTTTGGTAATTTTTCCAATTTTCGGTGATTATCCCGCGTTTATCAAAATTGTTGTAATTTTTCTTTTTTTTTTGGTAATTTTTTCCTTATTTTTTCCTCCGCACTCAGAGAAATCATTTACTGAATGTCAGAGGATGATTCCCTGAACTGGAATATACTGAAAATCAGAGGAAATCCTCTGAAATTGAGAGTATCATTCTCAACTTCAGAGTCACGATATTCCAAATATCCGGCGCGCGCTATATATATGATATCTGCCAATTAACTTTTATTTATTGACAAAGAATATATACAATCAAAAGGAGCTAAAATTTTATGAACAATTTTGAAATTCATTACAAATTTACATAATTGTAAAATTGCAAAGATTTTTTGTTCGAAACAACCCCATCTACTACTCTCTTTCGAACAAAGAATCTTTTTCCTAAATAATAGAAACTTTCTCGAAAGAATGATTTTAACGTTAATTTCATCAATTTAAATTTTAAATAAAAATTCAAACTTAGAACTAGTTTTTGGCTCAATATCAAAAGCCCTTATCAAGTATAAAGAAAAAAGAAAAAAATAGGGATTTAAAATTGAAAATGAAATCAAAGTATTCCCTCACAATTTATTGGGAATGGTTGTGGCTTCATACTTTTGAGGTGAATAATTTTACTTTTTTTTTTAAATTTAATTTCAATATCTTCAATTGTAATTAACAATTTTCAAATCCTCATTCTCTTTTTTTTCTTTTTCTTTACACTTGATAAGGGCTACATATCGAGCCGAAAGTTAGTTTTTGATTCGATTTTTGATATTAAATCAATTCAATTACCGGTAAAATCATTGTTTTAAAAAAGTTTTTGTTAGGTAGGAAAAAGAGTCTTTGTTCGAAAAAGAGAAGCGTGGATAGTGGTTTCGAACAAAAATCTTTGCAATTTTGTAATTTTGTAGATTTTTATTTTTTCATTCTTGTAGATTTGTATTTTTACATTCTTTTATTTATATTCTAGTTAACGTCTATGCGTCATTATTACGTTTTCTCAAACGTCAAATTTGACCTTTAATCAAATACCTCAAGGGAGCTACTAAATTTCAAAATATCTTCTTCTAAATTTCAGCGGATTGAGTTCTAAATTTCAGAATATGTCATGTCAATGGATTATTCTCTAATTTTCATGATAATTCCTCTATGCTTTATTCTCAGATGAAAATCATCTGAATTTCAGAGGATTCCGTTGAATTTCAGAGGATATTTCTCGGAGTGTGTGTAGTTTCAAGAAATGATTGGCTTTTAATAAAATATTTTGTTTTAGTTGGGTGCAGTTGGGAAAATCAAATTTTTAAAAAATTTGCACGTACATTCATAATGGAAACACCATTCATTCCCGGTAAGCTATCCAGGTATGATAGAGTTTTTCGTTTGAAATCTACAACGCAGAGGCTCCAGTGAACATCCGCCCCTATTTTTTGGCCCACGGGCACCAGAAGTTTTTTGAACAAAAATACATTTGTCTGCAAAGGAAATAACATTCATTTATATACTATATATAATTACTTATACATATACTATAAGGTATCTGGGAATGACATATCATGCACTGGAGAATCAAATGTTGATTTTGACGAGTGCTGTACATGTTACAGCTGCAGTACAAGTGTGAACCTTATGATAAAATCGAAATCAGCAATTTCCTCCAAATGCCATTTGACATTTTTTACACAGAAATAGAAAAACGTTTAACTCTGTAGAGCAACTGTCATATTAGATAAATTATCAATTCAAAGGGCAAACTTCATAATGATCTAAAAACCTTTCTCCATTGAAGATCCGTTATTTTTTGCAACTCAATTTTGTTCTGTATACATCAATTTGCCGAAATTTTCAATGCAAGAAAGAAAGGTTTCAAAAATGGGCGCAGATGCCGCTCTTGGAGAAAAATACACTTTATATGCAAAAGTTCTATAGTTGTATTTTCCTTTACAAAGAAAAAAGTGTTTTTTCAGCAAATGTGAAATTGGCAGCACGAGCGAAACGTGAGTGCTGTGATTACATAAAGTGAAAAAGCTCTTTCGCTATTGTTACTTTCGATAAGAATAGTTTATTTCTTGACAAGTGCGACGATGAGTTCTTTAGCTCATATAGGGTTCGTCAAACGAGCCGAAGACGAGTTTCACAAAATCATAAGTTAAAAAAACCATATTAAACAAGTTGATGATTGCATTTTGTTCTGCAATGGGAAACAATGCGACCAGAAAAATTAGCATTGAGAAAAAAGCATCTTAGCCACGTCGTGTAACAATCACTTTTGTCATAATACGGATCGGAAAGATGCGATAAAATCTCGTTCTTCCTTCCCAATTTGTGGAAAAATTATTTCCACCTTACGGATGCTTTTTGCGCCTGCTCACACCCGGAAAAAATAAATACCTTTTTCGACCTCAAGATGAAAAATTTTTAATGGGTCTTAGACGTCACATTTTGACAGCCTATATCGAGAAATCGATATTTACGCCCTGCGGCAGTTAAAAATTTGTCGACCACGACATAAAAACTACATTATGCACCCCGGACGAGGTTTTCCTTCGAATCAATCTGTTTGCCAGCCGATCCGTAATAAAATCACGTTTCACGAACATAAGATACTGTTATGTGATATTGAGTAAATGTCCATTCCGACTTATGTGATCGTAATACGCGTTATACTCAGTTCATTGTTGGTCTCGCATTACAAGCTTTTCATACTCGTCATAATCAACATTCTGTTTAACGTGACATGATAGACAATTTTTTTATCCATTTCTCAAAATTTTAGAAGAATGACGTACTTTTGAAGTAAATTTAGCGGCTTCCGTTTAAGAAAGTAAAGCGCTTTGAAAAAAATTGGTGTGAAACGCATACACGGGCCTGCTTTCATTTGAACCTCTTTCGACGATGAGATTTAAATAGGCATTTATTATCTGTGGAATAGTAGACGGTTATGAACTTAACGATAATTCATTTATTTTGGTTACATGAGAAACGTGGACAAACCTGAAGATCGACCGAGCAGTTTAAATCAAGACTTAGTAAATCCTTAACTCGGATGTCAATTGAATCAATCGTTTGTACGATTTTGTCGAGGGGTTGTTGCCTCCACGACTAAGTATAAGAAATTCAACTTGTCATTAATAAGATTTTTGTACAAATTAAAACGTTAAGTTCGTTAGTCTTGTGAAAATTTGTAATATATTCAAGTCAGCGGAGCCAGAATCAAGGTTTTAAAAGATGTTGTTTTTAAAAGATTATGCGAAAATGGAATCTTTTAATATTTTTGAACTATTGAAGTACGATTAGCTCATCATGCATAACATATATATGTATAGAAAAGTTTTTACATTAAAATTTTTGTCGATCTAATCACGTTTCTTCTGATAAAGAAAATTTGACATGTCAAATAATGTTTCGTGTGAATCCTTAACATATACACCACTACTGCCCGATGCTCATAATTATTTTTAAAATTGGAAGGTGTCTATTCGGTCAGAAGGTATCCCCAAGGTGTTTTTAACGTGTCCCTAAGGTGCCTATAAAAATATTAGACCTAAAAGGTGGCCCTTAGCTACCGATAATTTTAAAATTGGATACATATACCCTGCGGTAACAGCTTGCTCAAATTTTGTGCAAATTCCATGCAAATCGATGAGGGCTCATACATTTGCGTATAGTTTGCGCAAGGCTAAGTCCGCACTTGCGATGAAAATTTTGAACAACTGGTTTTTAGTTTCCGCAAAGTTTGCACAAAATTTGCGCAAATTTCGCATAAAAATGCGGACGCAGATTTGCGCAAAGCTGTCACCATAGGGTAACTGTTTGGCATTGCTAAAGTGCGTCCTTAACGCTAAAACTCGCGTCGTGAAACGAAGTTCTTAGGGGCACCTAAAGAACACCTTAGAGACACCTTAGAGATTCCTTTCAACCAAATAAACACCCCCTTAAAATTAAACCGTTAATACCAAAAACGTACCGAATCTAAGTTATTCTCCGGTACAATTGTGGACATTCGAGTACCCACGTCCATTTCAATTGCTGCCATGTTCTCTTCATTGTTTATCTGCGATACAAGGATACATTGATATGGATTTTCTTCAACATTTTTGCGTTGTTTTTCATTTTCAAAATTGTGAAGCAGCAATAACTGCAGTTCTTATACATTAGGCGAATGAGATCTATGTACAAAATCAGTTTCAGTTTACATACGTCGCACAAAGCATCAATATATTCAAAAACAATCTTATGAATTACTGATTTTCGGCTCATTTCATGAAACTGCAGATATAACCGTCTTGCGATGTCGCGAATTGAAAAATAGTGGAAATATTATCTTGAGAGAGTGTATTTAATCTTTTTAATAATTTTTCATAACTTCAAGACCATTCATAGTAATTAATCAGCATGATCGATATTGAACACAAATGTAATTTACCTCACTTATGATTTGCCAAAGTGCTTCTTGTGTTTCCCTATGAGTGATGTCTCCATCGGCTGATTCAATTGGATCATTCGGTACAGCGCTTTCTGTTTCCTGTAATGAATTCACAAATACAAAAAATCTTTTTTGTCAGTTATAAAGAAGATGAAACGTCACAAAAATACAATTTTCTAATAGCCTCCGCGACGGGTACGTATGGGCTTCATCAAATTACATCGCTGATTTCAGACTGAAGCTGTAAGCCTCACGTTTCATACAATTAACAGTTTTGCACTCTTCACGGAATATATTACATCTTGCTTCATGCGTAAAAAAAGCGTCTTCACTCACCGCGCGTGACTCACATTTACATTTTTCCGCATTTGACATAAATGATATCGTTCATGTAATGAAACAAACGTCGATTTCGACTCAGACAATTTTATGGCTCGCCTTAGATTTGCCCTGAAAAATTCGTTTCTGCCAAAATTTACGTCATAATCATTGACCCGAATTATACTACTTTAAGCTTATATTGAAAAAGCGTTGATTTTATCTCCCAGCGTGCCAAAAACAGAGACCAAAGAATACCGGTACTTAGACCGGAACCGTAACCGGAATCTTTTTGTTTCTCACGTACCGGAACCGGAACAAAACCGAAATTCGGTAATTGGATAGAACCGAAACAAAAACTGGAACTGAAAATTTTAAATAAGGTAAAAGCGTAACCGCAACCAGAAACAAAATTTTCTAATTAAGAGACAACTGTAACCGAAACCGAAACCAATCCAATATTCGGTTCTCAATCTGTTGTTTCCAGTTATATGCATATTATACTCAAGATCATGTTTTAAATTTTGATGCTAAAGTAAGCCGTTTTTACACGTTGCTTAATTACCTCAATGGTTCAAAAATTGGGCTGCTGTCAAACCTAACGTTACGTTATTTCTAATTTACTGAAAGAGAAATCAGTGAATTGGAAGTAATTTACAATTTATTTAATTTACAACTTATTTTCACTTTACTGATTCCAGTCATATAGCTACTGGCTGTATTACTGAAATCAATTTATTGTGAGCTAGTGAAGAGTACTAAAAACCGAAAACTAGACCAAATTTTTGCAGCGAATTTGCTCATTTTGAAACCTTCACGATAACTGAACACAATAAAATAATATGAGAAATACAATTAAATTGAGCACTATAGTTTTATTACTAATTTCATTACTGATTCCATTAGATATTTTACATGACTCTAACTTATCTTACTGAAGAATTGGCCTTTATCAGAATTAATAATTTTTAGTACACATAAAACAGAATAACAACCGAATATATGTAGAACCGGAACTGGAACTGGAACCGGAACCGAAACAGTTCAATTAAATGTACAAAGGACCGGTACTGGAATTGTAACCGTTTTTTTCAATTTCACAAAGAACTGGAATCGAAACTGAAAAAGTATCATAAAATTTATATAGAACAGAAACCGGAAACGGAACCGGTCGTTAAATATTTTGCGGAAGCGAAACCGGAACTGGAACCTACATTCGATTCGGTTCCAGTCCCTGGCCAAAAATTGGTTTTTTTTTCCACCATTGACATGAAAAATATCGTATGCATGAAGAAAAAAATGTCGATTTCTATTCGAGATATTTTATTGCTTGCCTTCAGCTTGCTCTACAATTGTCATGCCAGCTCTCATCAATATCTTGCTTTTTGACGCGTAAAATACTATTGCATGATACAAACAAAATGAAAAAATGTTTGAGAGAAGAAGTGTAAGAAATTTTCAAATTAGTTACGGGCTATTTTTCAGAAAAAATAAAATACCTGATATACTTACTGGGTTCACGTCTCTGGCATTGTTTGTAGTTGGCAGTATCTGCTCCATATAAGGGCACAGGCTTATATTAAAATCGCTATGCTCGCAATCGTCATCTTGGTCTGAGTCTTCCTCAAATTCATCATGATCGGAATCTTCGTTGCTCTCTAAGTCGCTGTTTTCATTAGAAACGTTAAAAAGACGCTCATGATCTTCACGCATTTTTTCCTCAACATGACGGCAGCAGTTGGCCCATACTTGAGGAGTCACTGTATCAAGTGCTGCTTTCCAGACAGCTTTTGTATTCTGGTCACTGTACTCGTGATTCCGACCGATATTCTTGTCGTAGAAAGCTTTTACTATTCCCCATATCATTTCAATAGGGTTATATTTACAGAGGTAAGGAGGCAGTCTTAGAATTTTATGTTCTGTACATTCGTTGACGGATTTGTCTAAAACGCAATGGTTCTGTTTTTTATGCTGCTGGCATAAAGTATATAATTGTTCCTTGTTCGCCGTATCTTCGAATTCGATGTTTTGCTCTCTCAACCACTCTTGCATTCTCTCTTTTCGCCATTGTCTATTAGGCTGCAGTACCGCCTAAAAGATGAATAATGTCAGTGTGAACACGAATGTGGACATCAGTAAGGTGATTCAATATAAAATCCCTTCCGAAGTTTGGAAAAACTGCCTAAGAAACTTTTTACAAAGTCTAAGGACGAGATTGAGCCAAAAGAACGACGATTTCGGTAATTTTTGGATTGTGCTCGTTTATATTATTCATGTTTTTACAAGAGAATGAAAAAAAATTGTTTTCAACAAAAAAAATGCTCTAAAACTTTTTTACTAATCAATGACATTAAATGACATGTTATCAGAATTGCATTGCATAAAACTATTTGTAGTTTTTATGGTTCGTGATTCAATTTTAAACTTTAATGTTTTGTCAAACAATTGTAAACTAACTATCTATAATCCAATACCAAAAAAATGTATCCAAGAATTTCAACGATATATATTGTAGGTGGAATATTATTATTGACTTAAGATTCAATCAAGTTTGGAAGGGTCTTACAACATATGGGATTTACAGCATTCAAATGGAACTTACAACAAATATCTCACATGCATTTCGAAATTATCAGATATATTTTTTTGGGTATCGAATTATCTATAATCATTTTATAATTGTTTATTGAAAAATTCAAAGCTTAAATTTGAGCTTTAGAGTTGAGTCACGAAGCATGAAAACTTTAAAGAGTTTAATTTAACGCAATTCTGATGAAATTTCGTCTGATTTAATTGAATTTTTACAAAGTAATATAGCATACATTTTGTAAAGAACAACGTTTTTCATTTTTATGTAAAAATTTGAACGACCGCAACGAGCACCATCTGAAAATTTATAAAATAGCTGTTTTTTGGTCTCAATCTCGTCCTTTGACTTTGTAAAAAGTTCTTTAGGCCAGCATCCTTGAAAATTCAAAAGTAATTTCATTTTGGATTACCTTTAAAGACATTATGCAAATATAGGAAGGCACAATAATTGACAGGAAAATATAAACGAAATATGTTCATTATTGAATAAAGTAATTCAATTTGAAAGCAGACCCTAAAGAAGTTGCCGTGAGAATTAATTAAGAATTAAAGGAACACATTGTCAGTGATCAAGAATTTAAGAATTTAAGCTTTTAATAATGTATGATTGAATTTTTTAATATCTTTTTCGAACCTTGAGAAGGAACGTAAAGCTAGCGTCCGGAACATCGGTTATAAATAAACATTTTGTGCTTGAACTGTCAAGGAAAGTGGTTTGCATTTAATTTAACAAGGCCAGCATTCGAAAACATAATTTATCAAATTAACAATGATTGAAATGTAAAATTAAGCATGAAATGCGCATTTGGGACAATTTAAGACGTTTCAGAGTTTTGGAGATTCTACTCTATAAAACTCTCACGGTGCCTTTTTTATAGAGAGTATATTCTCACTGACAGTGTTTCTTTATGTTTGTTTGTTCATCACTGAGTGTTATCAATTAATTTTTTCCCTCCTTTCTCAAAAAACAAATGAAATGCTAGAATTTACAGATGGTTCTTGCTATCGAATCACAAGTTTACATACATGTCGAGAATGGTAGGAAGCGTTGTCCATTATTATCAATGATTTAGGTGGTAGGTTTGGAACAAAATCATTTTTAAACCATTGCTCGTATTTTTCGGCATTCATATCCCCGTGATAATCACTTTGTGGATCCTTTGACTCAGAGGAAAAAAGCAGAGAAGCATTTTCGACGAACCCTTGAGCAGAGCCGGCGTGGCAAATAATGTACCGGCCTCCAAGTCCTAAGGTACGCGAAGAACAAGTGCGAGGTTCGTTGTTGAGCAACCACTCGTAATTGACCGTTGCGCTCCCTTTTCGATAAATCCAGGTTTCGTCTGTATAAACAGGAGTATATCCCTCTCGTACAAGCCTTGCGAACGTTTCGAAATAATATTTCTTCCACTCTTTTAAAAGTCTTGATTCCCGTATATACATTTGCCTGTCGCGCTTAACCCACCGAAATCCTATTTGCTTCAAAACTTTACAGAGAGTTGCACGTCCCCCTTCGTAATCAAGTTCCTTTTGCCTGCAAGGTATTAATTAAGGCTAATCTTTTTTAAAGTAATAATATCATAGTACAAAGTCATCTAAAAATAGGGGAGACCGGGGCAAAGCGCGCACAGTTTTCGCATCGTCAACTTTTAATAACAAAAAAAGTTAACTAAAAAAAACACTGATACAGCTGGAAGGAGTGACATTTCAACTGCGATTTTGTCCATTGACGCGATTATCTATGAGTGAAAGTTTAGTTGATATTTAATGAAATTAATGCTAACTCCAAAATCGTCCAAAAAAAGGCGTGGGGCTAAGCGCGCGCCTTCGGATTTCTCGAAAAAATTTTTTTTCATTGAAAAAAACATTTACTTTTTCATTAAAGGCACTATATTTTTCAGCTTGCAGGGCGGGTGGGGAATAGAGAGCTTTTTAATTTTTTACAAGGCACACTTCTTTGAGTATTTTCGCCCATCTGGTATTATTGGCAATTTTTCAACCGCCGTGCATGAACGGAAAATCCGAATTACTAATGCAGTCGGGAACAAAACAATTTTTTATAGTCTTGTAGCACCGACACTAGGTGCGCGCTCAGCGCCCAGCCTAATTTTTTTTACTTAGCCTTAAAAAAATACTCAACATGGAACGATTCAAAAATCCGTACGTAAAAAATATCAATCAACCTTTACTTAATGATGATAGCTCATATTATTCTCAAAAAAACTCAAAACATAGTCGGTGTCTAAGCGGATCAACTGCTGGATTCGTCGACAAACGCGTGTTGTTCGGCGCTCTTGTTGCTGAAGAAGCTATTGCGTTATCCCAAAAGACTTGAAATGTTTTCAGTGATACTAGAGCCTTAAGACTTATTTACATGCGATCGGGTGAGTTGTCAAGTGTGACCGTTTATTTAATATAAGTAAGTGCGCTCTTAGTCCCGGTCTCCCCTACGTATTGACATTCATTATTTTATTTTTACATTATCAGTTAAGTTAGAAGCAATGAAAGCTTGCCTACCTTATCATCGTAAGTAAGGATTCCACTGTGAAGTGTTTCCCTGCATAAACGAAAATTGCTTACTGTAAATACTTGTCAGTTTATTCATCCTAGTCATCAATTTTTCGAATCAATGCGAAAAAGTATTTCAATGTAGCGAATTTCGAGGATAACACCAAATTCCACGTGAAGTTCCCGAAACGTCCCCGGGACGTTCCGGGGACTAACTAATGTCCGGAATTGCATTCTTAACCGGGACGTGCCTGGGACGTCTCCTGAAAATTGCACCAAAAGCTGCAAAAAATACCTAAACAACATTTTGAAAAGTAAACTTTTCTCAATGTAGTTTAGATTTTTTAGCAAACTTCTTCGAACAGTCTCAGACACGTCACAAGCGCGTACCGTGGACGGCCACTATTCCGGACATTAGGTAATTTCCGGCATTTATTTTTATTATTTGTAGGAAATTTCTCGTATAAAAATTTCATTTAAATAAGAAAATGTCATTTACATAGAAATTCGTAGCAAAGTTCATCTCAATAATTATAAGCTTAAAAAAACTTATATTCTGCAAAGTTACTTTTTTTATACCTCATCATGACTAATTTCGTGTAAAACCGCCTGTAATTTTGATTCTCTTGAAATCCTTATAAGATTTTTAATTTTTTAATATGATTTTTAATTGACTCGTAAAAATGCCATATCTTATGAGAAAAAATTAAGAAACATTATAAAAAAATTAGAAGATTTTGCAATCGTTATAAGGGATTTTCATGAAGTCACATAAGGATTGAAAATTGTTTAAGATTCTTATATGAAAGTGACTCTAAAAAGCAAATTTTATTTCCCGCTTAAACGACTTTCAGACTTTACGCCAATGTAACTTTTTATTTAAATTGAGTCATTTTTTACTAATTGAAAACTACGAAAATCGATTATGTAGGAAAATGTATGACGTATTGAGTACGCACGTTCTTTACGGAGCTGGCAAATCAATTTAACAATTTCTTCCTTAGTTTCTTCCGAGATATTTTGTTTGGGGCTCTCGTGAGGACGGACTTGAACAGGAGTTTCAAATATCTCTCCATCGAGACCAGTTTTAATATTTCCTCATGGATTTCGTGCTTATATTCAATGCCGCTGCAACTCGTTCGCTACCCGTGTTAAATGGAAAAAAAACTTTAAAAACGATTTATATTATATTTTTCAAAATCCGTACAGAAATATGTACAACACTGATAACACAGCCGCATGCAAACTTTGACAAAAATTTTCCTAAACATTTGGACAAAGTTAGATGAAAGCAATGTTTGTATTTTTGGACGAAATTTTTAAAAATGTTTTATAAATCTTAGTAAAAATATTATAATTTAATTTGATCAAGCTATGATCCAGGTTAAACTAAACCAAAAAAATGAATAATAAAGAAAGAAATAATATCATAATATATAAATTCATAATTTGGCACTAACTAGCGTATTTTATCATGAATATGTTAGATACGAACCGTCGAAACTACTTTTCTTCTAATTATAGACTATTTGAACGATATAGTGTAATCGAGTATTTCAGTTTTTATGTATCATTAAATAAATTTGTGTTACAACATGTTTTAGATCGAAATCTACCAGAATTTCAATCGAATTAGACTAGAATTTTTGATAAAATTTCATTCAAATTTAATAAAAAATTTAAACTCAAAAGTTAGTAAAACGTTTGAACGTTGCATAATACTAGTTTTGAGCAAACGCTTGGTTTTGGTCAAAGTTTGGCCCAAGGTGTGTTATCGGGGGAATCATTCAATCAATTAATTAATTAGAAAATTTGTATTGACTGCATCATCGTTAACAATGACTTTTTCTGGAATCGACCATTGCTGTACTGGATTCTGGTTCATGAATAATTTTAATATATCTTTAAATTTATAGTCATAAGATAACGGTACCATTTACGAAACATGTTCCAATTTCAAAACACTATTGAATTTTTTCACTTAAAATAAGAAAATATGTAACTACTTGTCAATAGAAACACACTGAATCGTAAGTTAAAAGTTTCTCGTAAGAATATGTTCCATAGAGTTATGTATAATTGCATGTGGAAATGGATGTTTCTACAAAATTTCCTCAGTTTAGCCAATGTGGATTCTATGTGAACATTCATTTCCGTAGGCAATTTTTCGTAGCTCTATGAAACTTTTTTCTACTGGTTCAAGTTCATACGAACACAGTTATTTCACTGTAAAATAATAAATCTTCGAAAGAAAAATTTAAAAATTTCATGTTGTTGTGCCAATAACAATTCCAATATTATTAAAAATTTTTTTAGGAAAGCTAAATGTGAAATGCAACTGCTGTAATTATGAAAATATAATTAAAATTGAATTTTTCTTATCAGCAAAGAATAAATTACTAAACAGATTTAGAAATACTTTTCAGCATGAATTCATTTTGAAAAATCAAAGGTTCCATAATTACAAGTGATGAAAACATCGTATATCCCGATAAGGGAATGCTACTTTCCGTATGGGTCATTCCATATCAGATTTACAACTGAAATTTTAATATCAAAAAAAATTTTTTCTAGCGTTCTTCAGAGAAAAATAATTGACACGTATTTTTTTTTTTATATGATATGTCTATTTTGCAAGTTAGGATTTTTTTAAATTTGGAATAAAAAAAAATCGCCCATTTTCTATCATTCATTGTTCAAAAGCTATTCGATATATAAAAAATTTCCACATAAAAAAAGTTTGGGAATTGTATGAACTTTGAGAAAAAAATTAACTACAATTTTTTAAGCACTTACCAGATTTGTCTCTCTTCGCGAGGTGCGCACGTTGAGTTAGCGCGTTTGAGTGTTCTTAATGGTTGCTTTTTCCTACATATTCTTGTTTATTTCAAGTGTTTAAGTGTGGTTTCATAAATTATTAAAAATACAAAGACTAGATGTATATAATTTATTGATATACAAATTAATTTTCTTCACTGCAACTACAGTTCTTTACAAGATTTGTATCATTAAAAAAAAATGCAATATTCGCTCGAATTGAACATTTTTATCGAATTCTTAAATCATAGTAATTTTTCTTTTATCGAAAAGATAAAATTTTTATCGAATTCTTAAATTATAGTAATTTTTCTTTTAGTGCGCGTTTTTGCTCTAATTTCGAAAAACTGACGACTTTGAATTTCGGAGACGAAGAATTAATTTTGACGTTTAGTTTAGAATTCACGTATGGAATAACGTAATAGAATTTTTGAATTCCCGTGACAGTTTTGCAGTTTTCGAAACGCTCGTTAAAAAATAAAAATTCCAAATCGGAATGTTTTTGCAAGAAAAATCATTTAACTCATGAAAGTCAGATATTTGAT
>JABFQI010000200.1:0-13653 GCA_022816925.1 Trichacis sp. ZL-2020 | reverse complement strand
ATGTTTCGCCAAATAGCGATAGCCCCCGAAGATACGAGGTATCAATGCATTCTTTGGCGACCCCCGGGCCAAGAAACCATTCAAATTTATCGTTTGAACACCGTGACGTATGGAACGGCAGCCGCTCCATACCTTTCGTTGCGGACCCTTCGACAGCTTGCGATAGATGAAGCAGAGCGTTTTCCAAACGCGTCCGTTATCTTAATGCGCGATATTTATGTTGACGACGTTTTGTCTGGTTCTGATGAGATCGAGACGGCTCGAGCCCGTCGCGATGAACTCACCCATTTGCATCGGGCAGGTGGTTTCCCTCTGCGAAAATGGGAATCGAATTCCGAAGAATTACTAAGCGATTTGCCAAAAGAAATTCGAGCTCGACATCCAGAAAAGACTTTCGAAGAAAACTCGGCAACCAAGGTCCTTGGGATACAATGGCGTCCTCACGACGATTGCTTCACCTTTCACGTCGCATCTCGGGACAACACCCGCGCAACTAAGCGCACGGTACTTTCCTGCGTTGCGAGCATTTTCGACCCCCTGGGATGGGTTTCTCCTGTAGTAATAACCGCAAAAATATTCTTACAAAAACTTTGGAAGCAACAGATCGACTGGGACACTGAATTGACTGGTAATTTCTTACAAGAATGGCTTAATTTTCGAGCCGACCTCGGAAACCTTACGCGAATCTCGATTCCTCGTTGGACTGGGTCTCTAATGTCCAATAAAAACCGCTGGGAACTACATGGGTTCGCAGATGCTTCCACACTAGCCTATGCAGCGGTTATATATTTGAGAGTTGACACAGATCACGGTCCATGTATAACGCAACTCGCGTCGAAAAGTCGAGTCGCTCCGGTCAAAGAAATGACGGTTCCACGTTTAGAGTTGAGTGCCGCAGTTTTACTCGCGAAGCTTTTCGCTCACGTTCAAAAAATCCTCGATATCACTGATACTCCCAAATTCTGCTGGTCGGACTCAACAATTGTGCTCGCTTGGATACGATCGTGCCCAAGCAAATGGAAACTTTTCGTCACCAACTGTCTATGGCAAATTCATGAAAACCTTCCTAATGTCTCGTGGCGTCACGTCCCGACTGCGGAAAATCCTGCGGACCTCGCCTCGCGGGGAACGGCGGCAGCGAAGCTGGCGACGAATAGTCTGTGGTGGCACGGGCCGAGCTGGCTCGGCGGCGCAAGGGAAAGTTGGCCGACCCTCGATAATCAAAGAGCCGAAGAAATTCCTCTCCTTGAAAGAAAAACCCGGAGTAATACGGCTGCGATCTCGGAGCCCGCAGATTCCACGGAAGCATTGGCCCGTCGTTTTTCATCCTGGCCTAGGCTCTTAAGAATTACCGCAATGATGAAGCGTAAAGTAGCCATCTTTCGTGGTTCCGGAACCGTGGATTCTCCAGCAGCGTTTCTGCGAATGGCGCATGATTTCTGGATCCGCCACATCCAAACTACGCTGTTCCAGAAGGAACTCACCAACTTAAAAGCAGGAAAACCTCTCCAAAAGGAAAAGGTACGCGTTTTAGATCCGTTTATTGATAAACAGGGATTGCTCAGGGCGGGCGGTCGACTCAATAACTCCGAATTACCAGTCTCTACACGGAATCCAATCATTCTTGGGTCACATCACCTCACGACACTCATAATACAAAACACTCACCTCAAAACACTGCATGGCGGTCCACAGTTAATGTTGCGAACATTGCGCGAAAAATATTGGATCTTTCGTGCCCGACCTCTTGTCCGGTCGTGTGTTCACAAGTGCGTTTCCTGTGTACGACACGGTGCACGACCTCTCACTCAAAAAATGGGTGATTTACCAGCCGACCGTATCATGCCCTCACGAGTGTTCGATCGCGTAGGCGTCGATTATGCTGGGCCATTTCTCGTTCGGGCCCTACCTGGGCGGGGTCGCGCGGCAAGAAAAGGTTACGTTGCTATTTTTGTATGTCTTGCAACGCAAGCGATCCACTTGGAATTCGTTTCAGACTATATATCCCAAGTAGCACAGTTTTTTCTTAACAGATTCTTATAGCGTTCATAACAGCCCTATGTTCTTTACAGTTTCTCAACGCGCCGGACCTTTTTCTTAACAGCTTCTAGAAATAGCGCGCGTACAGGAGACAAAATCGGGTGTTCTTAAGAGATTCTTAACGCGTTCTTCAAAGTCATGTTCTTAGCCGTTTCTTAATAAGTTCTCAAGAGAGTCTTATTGTCCCTTAATTTTTTCTCTGTTAAGAAGATCGAAGTGGAATGTTCTTAACACGATCTATGCGCCAGACTCTTTAAGAAAACCAAAATTTAAATGAACTGCGCAGATCGGAGGCTGCCTGAATCTACGTTGCGTACGTGTTTTCGAAGCCCAGTATACTCTTTGCGACTCTGAGTTAACGTCGTATTTGTCAATATTTTTGTGAAATAAGTTAAGTATGAAAACACTACCCAAGTCAGGTGCATTTAAAAAAAAACGTAAAAATATTGTTTTACGTCTGATAAAAGTGAAGCCTACTCAAAGTATTATCGAAAAATTTCAATTGGAACCCCTCGAAACAAAAGAAAAAGAATCTCACCCGATGCCGAACAATGTAACAAATAGTAAAATGCCGAAACATGATGTCAGGATCGACGACATGAACGCAAAAAAGGAAAAAAAATTTCCGATAATTGATCAGAAAAAACACTTCAATTTGAGTGCTTTTATTCTAGAGTTGGCTTGTTGGGCTCTAGTAAACAATATTACACATCAACAATTGCGAAGTTTTTTGTCGCTTTGGAATTCATACGTCCCTTTACCGAATTTGCCACGTGATCCACGAACTATTCTAAAAACTCCAAGAAAAGTTAAAATAATTGAAAATTACTGGCATCACGGCTTAAGTAAAGCACTTGACGGATTGAAAAATATTTCCGCGAACTTATTGCCTCCTCAATTATCATTGAGATTCGGAATAGATGCAATACCGATATCAAAATCATCTTCAACCTCAGTCACGCCAATTTTAGTGGACGTTGCGGAAATACCATCTTATCAACCAGCTGTTGGAGTTTATTGCAGTACAGGTACTTATTTGAATGCTATTCAGTACAAATACCTGCTATTCGTAGGATTTGTTAACATTATGTGAGCTGCAAAATCAAGCAGGTCTAACAAATAAATAATTTAAAAAATTTTGACGTTTTGAAATTTATTGTAACTGGTTTTTGTTTTCCATTCCGATTTTGTACTCTAAAAATGTCGATGCTGATTGAAATTTTCAAGTGATCCATATGTTAGTAAATAAAAGTTGTTGAATAGTAATAATTAGTTTCATTGTCATTATACTTATCTGTTTTGGTTTTGGATCTTATATTTTTCAAGACTGATAATTTTACTACCTTTTTTTGAATCAATATATATGAAATCTCAAGTCACAATCTAACACAAAAAATGAAGAAAATTGAGACAGTTTATAATTACATAAACGTTTTTTAAATACTCAAATTTTTTGTATAGGGCTCGAAATGAGATTCATGTAGTCGAGTTGAATAATAATATACTTCTTATCTAGTTCTATTATTTACTATTGTTAACAAGATAGTACAAGGTTAGCCTAAAAGCCTTTTTATTAATTTTGTAGGGGGCATGCGGACTAATTTAGAAGCTTTCTTGAGACCATTGGTAACGGAGTTAAAAAAATTACTTGTCGATGGAATTGTTATAAACGGTCGAAGGCTTTGTATAAAAGTATAGTGCTTTATCTGCGATTCTCCTGCAAGGGCATTGGTTAAAGGTGAATATTTGATTTTGTTTCGGTTGCTAAAAGTGATAAATTGGACGAACATCAATTAATATGGTACACGTTTTAGGAACTGTATATTTCAATCATAAATTTGGTTGCCTGAAGTGCAAAGTGATGGGAGTTTATTGGAAAAATATCAAGACGATGACTTTTCCCGATCTGACTGCCGAACGGCGCACCGATACTGATTTTCGGAAAAAAGGTCAGCCTGAGCATCATAGAATTACAACGCCACTTGTTGAATTACCAATAGATATGATTCGCGCATTTCCCGTAGGAGACGCTTTGCACTTATTGCATTTAGGGCTAATGAAACGATTTTTGAGAGGTTGGCGAGAAGGTTATGGTTTATTTAAAAAATGGAATAAGTCTCAAATAGGCGAACTCTCTACGTATTTAGAGGAGTGCAAAACTCCTGCAGAAATTCATCGCGATATGCGCTCACTGTACGAAACGGCGCGTTGGAAGGCTACCGAGTTCAGAACTTTTCTTTTATATATAAGTGTCGTTGTTTTAAAAAAATTTTTGCCAAAAAAATATTACAATCACTTTCTGCTGTTTTACTGTGCAGTCGTTATTCTGCACTCGGAGTATTACGTACGCCATTATCTCCAGTCCGCAAATATTATGATAAACTCATTTCTCGAAGCGTTCAAAATTATGTACGGGAGACAATTTTTTACAAGCAATTTGCATAACCTTTGTCATCTTATTGACGAGGTCGAACAATTTGGAGCTCTAAATGAATTTGATACATACCCTTTTGAGAATAAATTGCAGTATATTAAGCGCCTTGTAAGGGGTGGGTTGAGCCCGCTTTCACAAATAGCAAAACGCACAATGGAACGTCACGCGATAAGTTCTAAAAAGCTTGTTGATTTTAAAGTAACGTCTCACGAAAATTTATTTTCACTTCCAAGTAAATTCGACTGCGTAATGTTTAGACAATATGGAGAAAAGTACGTCGTATTTGAGAAAATTTCTAACGATCACTGCACGATTAATTGTACTATTGATCGAGATAAATGGTTTATTACAAATGGTAACGAAGTAGTTGCAAGTAAATGTATTGTGAAGTACGATAATGATGATTGTTACATTTATGGCTCAGCTTTAAAGAGAACTTCCGATTTTTTTAACGAACCTATCGCATCTAGCGCGTTACTAATATTTGCAGGGAAATCCGACTTTGCAGAACCATTGCATGTACAAGTTACAAACTATCATGTGCAAAATGTTTCCTGTGCCCTACGCTGGCGATTATGAAGATACTGAAAATTCAAAAAAACAGATAGATTATGTTTTTATTCCGATCTGGCACACTCTCCGATGAGCATCGAAAAAATGTGAAACCTACGAATGTTTTCACATACGTGAGATATCTTGTATATCCTTAATAAATTTCATTTGCTCTATAAGAGATGATTTAGTCCTCATTTGACCTTTTTCTTAAATGGCGCATTTCACTTTTAGTTTTACAATTGACTGATTTCAGTGATTCCTGGAAACTAAGAAAACTAAAATTATCTTTATTTTGGATCATTGACTGCATTAATTGTAGCATTTGAAAAATTCTTCGAGAAATTGAAATTCCTAGAATATATAAACTTCTGTGGGCCTGAAAATAATTATCGAATGAAAAGCCTTAATATGTTAAATTATGACTTTTCAAATGAAATGTATGTATCATAAACTGTAGCAAGTTTAGCAACGAACTGAATGGATGGTCGAAATCCGAAATCTGCTGTGAAACACAAAAATTTCATCATTGAAAAAAGTAAAAAATTTCAAACAAGTGCAATTTTTCGTTAAAAAAAGGCCCATAAAATTCTCCGATTTTCAATAATATTCTACAAATGTCCAAGATGTTTCACAGTTTGTTAAAAATATCCAGAAATTTTTAAATTGTACAAATTTTAAGTATTTCCTACTATTCTCTAGACAATTCTTATAAAAGGTACAAAGAAGTACTAGAAAGTCTGAATATGTTCTGTAAATTTTGTTCTAGAATTTTCTAGAGGTGTGTACAATGTTTTATAAAATTCTCGAAAGTTTTCGACATTTGTATAATTTCTTTAAGAGATGTGGATATTTCTAGACAGTTGTAAATGTTATAGAATGTTTCAAAAATTTTAATAGTGTTCTATCGAGTTCTACAACATGTTTTCAAGTTCCAGGAGATTCTAGAATATTCTATAATTGAAAATCGTTTAAAATCCAAATGATTTTGCAAAAGTTTTAGAATATTCGAAAAACTTGTATAGAGTTTTCAAATATTTTTTCAAGGTTTTGAGAAGTTATGAAATATTCCAGAATGCTTCGGAGTTCGAGAAAGTTCATAAGTTACATATAGAAAAGTAAAAAAATTTCAGATCCAGAATTTTAGAGAACGTTCCAGAAGGTTAAGGAAATCCTAGAAGAAAATCCTAGTTTAAGAAAATCCTAGAATCCTTTTATTTTTCCAATTAAAATTTTTTTTTACTTCAATTTCTTTTAATTTTTTTTAATTTTTTTAGAAAATTTTCTAGAAAATTATTTTAATTGAAAATTCGTTTAAACTTTGACCAGATTAAAACGGGTTATCGAGAATGGGAATAATAAGATCTAAAAGCACAATGCTAGTATACGATGAAGAAATTTATTTACTTATAAATTAACAATGACAATATCAACAACTACTTCTAATTAATTTCTCCATCCGTCTCTTCACAGCCTTCCATATCCACACTCTTGCGCTTGGTGAAACGTTTCCTAGTTCTCGTCTCCGCACTTGTTTTTTTTCATATTTGCAGTTTTTCGTCCGTTTCTGTATTAACTGTCTAATGTCACTAGTAGATACGTCTTTTCCGGTTATTGTTTTTAAAAGTTGCTCAAGAAAATTTATAATTGTGTGATGTTAATTGATAATTGTGTGACAAACGCAAATTTGTTTATCTTGTTTTCGTCGGTTGCTGTCGGATTTTCCGTTGATTTTACAATTTTTGTCGTCCCCGTCCATGTCGTTACTTTCCAAAAATTGTCGTCGAAAATGAATCGACTAACAGTGAATCCCGCATCGAGAACTGTTAGCGATTCATTTACTCCGATTTTGTTTTTTAGACCATTAAAAATGTATGTCTTGTGTCCGTCATCGTCTGTTATTTTTGTCTCAAAATTTATGAGCTCCTCTTCACTCGCAATTTTAATAAAATTAAAAATTGGAGGAAGAGGGCTACTGGATCTCGTCTGTCCTGTAGACGTCAATTGTGAAATTTGAGTCAAAATTTTATTGTAATTATTGTTGGAGACGTCCACTAATGCCTCTAAATTTACCAACCCAGTCATAATTTGTTGTTTATTTGTCATCATGAGTTTCTGATTATTCAAACATTCTTTCAGTAAATTGATGACCTCAAGGTTCTGAAAAAAAGTGCAATAATAAAATAAGTATGCAATTTGAAAATCGAGCGTTATTATGTCTTAAAAAACTGTTCTAACAAAAAATCCAGACAATCTTAATATGTCAAATTGCTTAGAACATTTTCAAGTTAAATACAAATTTGCAGAATAACAAAATCACGGAGCGTATTTTTTCATTAAAGAACTATCCTTTTTTACAAAAATTCATCTTCACAACAGTGGGAATTCATGAAATATTTTTGAACTAATTTTTTCAATTTCTTGAGACAAACTATTTTTTATCACAGGGAGGAAAGAGCGTACTTCCCATCCTGCACGCGGGGGGAAATACCACTTGCCAATCCCTTAGTATAAAAAATATCTTACGCACCACGAGGAAAAACATTTTTCAGACTCGTGGGATGGCAACCCTCGTCTTCGGCTCGGGCCACAAATCTTCCACTAGTCGGAAAAATTTTTTCTCCCCTGATGCGTACTGTACTATTTTCAGAAGTTGAACATGCGTTCTTAGTAATGATAGAAAAAAAATCATTTATTTTGGGGGTAGGCTTTTTACCGTTGCAGTTTGCAGATTGCTCGTTGTTGAACCAATAACATCTCTTGATATTGTTGGTTGAATTTGGTTCATCATTTCATTAGCACCACTGAAATATTTTGTTTGGTTTTCCTGTGAGTTAAAATTTTTTTCATAAAAATCAATCACAGAAAACCCGAAAAAAATGGAAAAGAACTTTTCCATTTGAAAACGCCAATTCATTCCTTGGCACATCGAAAATACATACATAAATCCCGGTTAAGAATTATATTTGAATTTTTTAAATGAATTTAATTATAATATATTTTGAATGGAATTATAAATTCAAGAATTTCATGTTTATAAATTTAACATAAAAATATTGTATTATCGTTTAAAACTTCCGAATTTCTCATCGTAATCACATGTAAAGTTCATTAGTAATTAATATTATGCTCTTTACCATTGGTGCTTCTGGGGCCAATGTAAAATTTTTTGTATAGCTTGTCGGCTGAACAGCTCCGGCAGTGCAGTTATTCGCTAGATATCCCTGTTGAAAAAATTGCGGGTAACTTTTGTTAAAGAAAAATCTTTGTTCAACGCCGTGGGAGAAATGCTTCATTTCCACACTCTTAAGTTGCATGCAACTAGCATTTCTCCACGTTGTTGAACAAAATATCGTCCTTGACTAGTGTGGAACAATTTTTTTTAATCATCTGATTGCAACGCTTGTCTTTGCCTCGGGCTACAAGCCTCAGATTCGTAAAAAAATTTTTTGCCGCACTAATTGAGGAATATACTATTATTCTATTATCGATTTATTATATTTTGAAATGTACATATGTCAATAATTATACGTTTCTGGGAATATTCTTGTTCTTAAAACCCTTCGCCTTTTACGGCAAATATCAGAATATATAATTTTTTAATTTCCTTGAGCCAAAACATTTTTGGAATTGTCGACAAAATCTGGATTTTATTTCGGCAACATTTACAGCAGAGCTTTAGTATGGAATTTTAATTGTCAGTCGTTATTTTGAATACCTACACTGAGAGAAAAGTTCAGTAGAAACAACTAAACACGTTCAGTTGAATTTCGTGACAACTGACAATTTCTGTCGTTCAGTTATATCAACTGAAAATTTCTGTCATTTCTACTGAATTTTTCAGTTGAAATTACTGATTAAAGTTTTTAGTTTTTTTAACTGAAAAGTTCAGTCGTTTCGACAGATTGCATTTTTATTGAAATTGTCAGTTGATTCAACTAATGTACTTTTCTCCTAGTGTAATTTTATTTTTTCCACTATTTTATGATTTAATTTTTAATGATTCAGTTGGCACATTTGTTAAATCGCAAAATCAAAAAGCTTTGAACTGTGGCTTTATCAAATAAAACTAGCAAAAAAAAATTTCATGTTTTTATACTAACACTATAATGCGGAGTAACCGCTGAGGCTTCTTGCGTGAGGGGGCATGCACTCATTGGTCTACTCGGTCTCGTAGGCCCAACCGTACCAACACCGGAATTCGACGTAAATTGTGCCTGCAATTTTTAAAAATCTTGCCTATTTTAGAACGTACCATTCAATTTTCGATGGTTTAAAATCCAAATTAAAAAATTTTGGAGATGCATCAATGTGAATTTATTTTTAAATAATTATTTTATCCTTTAAAAGCGGCAATAAAAGCAGCAATGAAAAAAGTGTGAGTTGAAAAAGGACATAACGAGTAAAAGTTTGCGCCATTTCTTCTCGCGAAATGATCACTTGATCGCGAAAATGGAAAAAGTGCCTTTATCTGCATTCGGTTCCTTATAGAAAGATATATTAATGAAGTTCTGTAATATAAGGGAATCATTCAAACATCGGAATCTTCGGCACGTACTCTATATATGTGTGAACAAAAAGATAACATGTTTGTTAAAAATATGTAACAAGATTCCCGAAAATTCCCGTATATCGCCGAATTTAGTTTATAGATCTTTTCATACATATGGAATTGAATGTAGATTATGGCACTTTTCTTATTATCGCGATCCAATGATAATTTCACGAGAGAATGTGGCGCCAACTTTCCTCGCTCTGTTCTTTTAAAACACACGCTTTTTTTCAGTTGCAGCTCTATTTCTCGTATTGGGTTCGTATGTCGGTTAAAACGAAAATTGAGTCTGCTCTGAAATTTGAATACATTTTTCTTATGATGTAATGTTGTAATAATATTTTGTCGTAATGTTGCAATAAAGAAATCTGAACAATTTTCGCAAGTTCCGAATTTCAGTAATTAAATAAAATTGAACAATTCATGAAGACAAATTTTATTCTAATGAATATCTCTCAAACATTGTAGAATAAGGTAATGTACAAATTATAAACAATTGAAAATTTTATTAAAAAATGTATTTAAAGATTATCCGTCTACTCGTTTCCAAAATATTTTACATTTTCCAAATTTTGTAGCAGGTTGTAAAATCAGGATGAAATATCTTTAAAATGTAGCGTATAGTCCATTGCATTTAGGAATAGACCCAAAAATTGTGGGTACATTTTTTCTTTTGTCGCTTTCAGTACTTCAGCATTTCAAAACGTATAAAAATGTCTACATAAAAATATTATATGGTGATTTTCATTTAATAATTGAATGTAAACAAATCAATTTCGAGTTAAAGTTTGATTAATAATTGAAAAATCGAAGTGATAACGATTTGACGTATAATATAAATACTTGATTCGATATCAATTATGAACCTAATAAACGAAAAGTAAAAATTAGACATAGTAAAATGAAATGGAAATTCATTTTAATGATTTATTGATAAATTGATTACTTTTCAATATTTCATTTTATTGTGAAATATGAAATGAAAAAACGATTCATTTTATCATTGTAAACTTATTTTTCTAATTTGAACATAGTATGAGAATATTCACAATTTTTGAAAAAATTGTGAATAATAAAAAATTGAAGCAGAATAAATGAGGATATTATTAACTAAATTAAAGACTACATACTGATGATTCAAACGATCCCAAGATGTGGAGTGTGGGATAATTAGAACGAAAAATGTAGGCGATTCAAAACGAAGATACATGATGGCGGCGGAGGGAGTCTTTTTGAAAATGTGCAAATTGAGGGGATAAGGTCTACATCAAAGATTCTTTTGAATAGGCCGTAAAAGAAAAAATGTACCCAAAATTTATGGGTCTTAATTGCCCATACAATTTTTTTAAATGCATTGGACTAGTAATTAATCTTTGTAGCTGGACAAGGGTTTCCGAACATCATCAATTTTGAAAGTTGGCTAGACTTGATTAGATAATGTTTTGGCGACGGCGCGATCGGTGCCGAATGTCGACTTGACCGTTTTCAAATATTCGATACAGGTTTTTACTTAAAGAGTATCGATGTTTAAAAAGAAAATTACAATTCATTAGTTTCAAATGTGAGCTAGGTACTTGAAATTTGGTCAGATAGTTATTTATACTGCCTGCTTACACGTAAACAAGTGTACGACATAAAAATGTGGTAATTCTGGAAACGAAATATTTAAAAAATGCTCACGATTGTTTTTTTCGCTGAATAAATACGTTTTCCAAAGTTAGAATATTATTTTGCTGCAATAATTGTAAAATTTAATTGGAATCGAATATACAGAAAAATTGATAGGGAAATACATTACTTTACGTGAAACTTATTGACCTCAATAACTTTGTTATATTATGTAAAAAAAAAGTATTTAGCGTCCAGGGCGATCTGAATTTTCGTCTTGTATTGCGTGGAGGATTTCCAGTCGAATAGGCTATTGAATTGTATGACTTACAGAATTCAAATTTTTTTATAACTTTCAGATCTATAGCTTTAAAAAATGTTGCAAGAGACATAGAAATGTAGAAAAATAATTTCGATGAAAAAAAAGCGAGGAGAAAATATAGAAATTGTTTTCGTGGCAAAAAGTTTCTTTATGCGAACGAAACTGAATTGAAGTCATACCTTCATGAATCTCAAATTAGTTTAAACTGACCGCTTATCTATATAATTTACGAAAATTGCGTTTTTTTCAATACTTATAAATTTTTTTAGGTTTGTTTTTTATGTTTTATTGCAAATGTATAAAACAATGAAAAATAAATTTAAAGAATTTCAAAATAAGTGAAACATATCAATTAAATAAATAAAAAATAAAATAAATAATTGATAGGTGAGCGTATTTGATTGTGACGACAACGAGTTTTCATTGAAATAATATAATGAAATCAAGGCAAACATAAGTAGCGTGAATATGGGGCAGTACACTATATTGTCTTCATAGATATCGAATCAAGGGACGAAGATTACATACATAGAATCAATTTTTACTAACCGTTGATCCATTATTTGGTGCAAGATTCCGACAAAATACTCCCCCAGGTGAATTGTATCTCATCGGCATTTGAATTCTCACTGGCGGGGGTGTTGGACAAGTGAACCTCTCCATTTTTCACTATTCACTCGAATTAAACTTTTAAATTCCCGAAAAAACTAGCCGACAACGCTTTAATTGGAATTGGGAATCGTCACGATCAGAGTCTCGAACGCGTTTCGATGATAGACTGCTGCTGAGCAGCCTAGAGAAAAAACTTATCGAGAAAAATGATGCTTGGCGCCCTACGCAAGACCACGTGGGGTCGTCAAGGACTAATCTCGTTTTGTGAAAACTTTTCCAGCGTCCCTCCAACAGGTCCAATGGCTCAGAGGTTCCAGGAGTGTCTACAATTTTCTTTCAGCTCCAACATTTAGCAGAGTTAACTGCAAAGGCCCGGGTTCGAGTACGGCTTCGTCAAAAAGTTTTTTTCTGTGATTTTTTCAGGCAACCATACACTAACCAATACTTCTGTTTAATTTGATATCCAATTCTGATTATATAACACATTGTAATTGACTTCATAAAATAATTCTCTACTAAAATTCCAGGCCTAATTAACCAAAAAATTTCATGAATGTTGAATTAAAAAATTAAATTGTTCTTTTTGAATTAATTAATTGTAAAAACTCGGAAAAATAATTTTTTTTTTGCGACATACAGTTCTTCTTTATGAGTTCTTTACAGTTTCCTAACATACTCTTTACATGTTCTTATAGCTTTCATTGGGAACACCTTGAGAAACTCTTAAGAATATATTAAGAATGCTACTAGAATTCTTAACAGATTCATACAGCACGCCATAAGCAGCTGTTGAGAATGCTATAAGATAACGAAAAGACAAATTCAAGGGCCCTTTTGTTCTTAACAGAGTCTTAAGACGTGATATAAGAAAACGCTAAGAAGACCAAGAAGACGTTAAGAATGCTATAAGAATTGGCGTGCTACTTGAAGCGAGCAAACTCGACGTTGCCATTCGCTTCACAGAAGTAGGGTCTTCGGCGTTGACATTTTTTTACTGACACATTACAGAATTCATTTTTATAATGATGATAGAAATTAGAGAAAATATGTTTATAATTTATATCAAAAACTAACATGTGAATTAATGATATTATGAATAATATCAATATGTAATCAATAATATCGTCGAGAATTTGGTTATCCTAAAAAATATGTAAGATGATGGTTTTTCATTAAATCGAGATCTATATGAATGCGCGGTCTACGCGAAATTTTCAACAGAATTTTTAGATAATTGACTTTAAATTCTTTAGGACTTATCAAATAATATAATAAAGTAATTATAAAATACGATTATATTACACCGTATAATCAGAAGTAATATTAAATAAAAAATTATAGAATTTTATTAAATAATATATTAACACAATAATTGTAGTATACCCAATAATCTAATAATAAAATATAATAATATGAGAATATAATACAATTATAGATTACATTATTTATTCTTCAATCAAATAAATATTTTATACTATTTGAAAATATTACGCCTTTTAAAATAATTAATAATCGATTGCGTGGAAGTGAATA
>JABFQI010000199.1:0-13688 GCA_022816925.1 Trichacis sp. ZL-2020 | reverse complement strand
AGATATGTCATCAAGTTGTACTCAAAATCTTTTTTCAGTATTTTTTAGTTCTCACTTTGTTCTCAAAGTGCCCAAAACGGCAATTTTAGATACTTCGAGAACAAAATGATGACTTACAATAACATGGGAAAGTATCTTCAGGGGAGTTCTTTTTTGTCTTCAAAATACTCAAAAAATATTTCGCCTCGGGTTCATTTGTCGTTTTCATGTATTATCAAGTGTGTTACGTTCACGCCAAATTTTGGTGTTGATTCTAAATCGACCTTAGAGTTCGTTCTATATTATATTCTTCAATTTTAAAAAAGTACAGACTTGTTGAAAATTAAGATACAAGTCATTTACAGGTCGATTGAATATTTTTTAAAATATTTTTCACAAGCGTGTAACCTTATCAATAAAATGTACATGTTGTATTCATGAATTATTGTCCAATTGATTGATCACTTCAATGAAACAGTACCATTGTATGTATAATGTAAATTTATGAAAAGGCTCAATCTTTGTACACATGTTATGAGAATTATAATAAATTGAAGAAAGTGGAAAAATCAAATCTAATTTCATAAATGGATTAAACAGCTAAATGAATTTACTGTGTTATAAATCTATGAATGTAGTGATCTATGTGAATATATGCTTGATATGAAATATCCGATGAGTAAAATAAAAATAATAACAGTAATAATAATGAATTAATATAAATGTGAATAATATTATAATTTAATTCTATGAATATGCTAATAAAGCAAAGTATGCTAGTACGAATTTGTATATAAAACGTTCTCTATATCTATACAACTTCATAACGTTACATCATTTATTTTATAATACGTAGACAGAGTCATTTGAAAATAGGTGAAGTACATAAGTGAATAAATAATAAATATATTCATACGTAGGAAACTTATAATGTTTGATTCATAATCTCAATGTATTATTTCATTTCACTGAAATGAAATTTATAAATTGGAATGGAATCGTTCATATAGATATATTGAATTTAATGTATATAACCAGCAATCGCGAACTAATAAAATACGATTCGTTAATTTGATGATGTTAATATATCGTATTTTGGAATGCACTGGTATACACTCAGTCAGTCGTTATTCATCTATTTCAAGGTATCAATTGACACGCAGCCCGCAAATGTTTGAAACCCTCAAGAACCGCGAATACAAAAATTTGTAAGAAATTTATTGGAAGTATTGGAACTAACACCTGTTTCACGTTTTTTATAGTTTTTCTTGTCAAAATAACAATCTCTTTCAAAAAATATATGATAATTGATAGTAATTATGATAGATGTTGGGTTATTTTTAATATTATAAGTAAGTATACACCTTCATTAACATATTCTTATTTTTATTCTAATAAATTTCAAAAATATATTATTTTATCTGTAAACTACGCGAAAACGATGATTTTCCGGTAGTCTGGCATTGCAAAAACACGTTTTACTCGTTATTTACAGATAAAATATCGTACTGCACATTTCGTCAAAATAGACATATGCCAAAACGCACAGAAATATACTATTATTTCATAAACCAACGTGTCCTAGTGTATATAACACATATCTCTGTTTCCTGAAATACGTGTTTTCTGTTTGTACGCATAAAAATATGGGTATTCGAAAAAAATATTCCCATGTAATGAAAATTTAATGAATTCTCTGGAATTGAAGTTCACTAAGAACAATAGTTTATTTCTTGCAGAATTTAAAAAGTGCAAATCGTAGAGTTCAAAAAAATTTGTTTAGATCTAAATCATGAAGTTCCGCAAAAAAATTGGCATCAGATGGATGCTGGGCATTGCTTTGATGACATGGGGATTATTTTATCTCGTCCACGTTCCAGAACAAGAATCTTTGCATTTTCGAAAAGTAAGTTGATAATTTTCATGTGGATTCTTTCTTAAAATATCATTTAAAGGCAAACCGGAATAAATATTTCAATAAAAGATTAATAAAATCGGGGAATTCAAAGCTATTTTCGATTATAAAAAAACTTGGAATATAATTTAAATAATAAAAATTATAAGTGAATTAAAATTTTCATTCATTGAATTATAATTCATCCAAATATTACAAGTATTGATCTATGAAGAACGTAAATAATTTTTATCGAATAAATGAATATTGAAAGCTTTTATGATTTTAGGTACCTAAATCATTTATGACTGTAATTTCTTATTAATTTATAGAAAATTGAGTTACAATAAAATACTTCTTCGAGTCATAAAAAACGTACATTAATATTTATCGAAATTTTTCAAACTCCGAAATAAGCAAGAGAATCTAAAAATCACTGGTTATCATTTAAAAAAGATATACTTCGCACTTTCATATAAAATGACAAACTTGAAACGAGGTCATGAAGTTAATTGGCAACCAAAAAGGATTATTTAAAAAATATATATCCAGCTGTTTGTCGATTTATACATTCGTCATTGTCTTTAAAAGATAATAATGTAAAACAAACACACATAATCTACAAGAGGTTACCGGCTGTAACACTTTCATTGAGGAAATCAATTATCGCTGGGTCGGTACACAAATAAAAAATTTAATTTATAAAGAAAATTCAATATAATTTTATAAAAAATTTTTAATTTATGTTAATAATGTACATAACGGTAAACGTTTTATATTTTCTACTTTCTTGCCCAAAACTATACGTATTTATGAAAAATTGGATACCTAAAAATTATATTCTGAAAATTTCCCCGAGTGGAAGTTAATGAGTCGAAAAAAAGTTTTTACATGTCTCGAGGAAAATACTGTCCGTCACTTTTTAATTTTCCACAGAAAAATTCACTACAACTTTCAAAATTATGGTTGGCATAGACTTTTATTTCAATAAAATTCATAATCATGACCTTGAATATGTATTTGAATTGAAATACTTTCGAATAAAAAAATTTGTTATTATTTTGTGATCAATTTCTCTATCGATTTCTCACTTTGATAATAAAATCAAGTCTTAATTGATATTTCATAATTAATGGGGGCCTGCATTTCGCACAAAAAATTACACATATGAATAATTAAATTAAATAAAACTTGACGAAGTCGTAATAAAAATTTTTGCATTGCTCGAGAAAAAATTTCCCTTTAAATTTTTATTTCCTACAATAAATTCACTGCAATTCGCCAAATTATGCTTAATGGAAACTTTGATTCCACAATAAGTTTATAATTATAAACCTGAATATCTATTTAATTTCAATGTAGTCGAGTCAAAAATTTTTGTTTTATTCTATTAGTTCCTCTATTGATTACTCAGTTAAATTATGAAACTGATTTTAATTTGCAATTTTATTATTTATTAAGACATTAATATAACAAAAAGTTCATAATTGAGACAATGGATGCTAAAACCAGTCGCGTCGTCGTAACACAGAAAAAATTATTGTCCTCTTCGCTAAAGAGCCTGATAAGAAAAATTGATAAATATGAAAATAAAAAAACATCCGGTCATGAAGAATACGAGTCTGCATATTTTTATGAGAATTTTCTATGTATAACTTCAGTATTTTAAGAGAACAAAAAAAACTGGAAGATGTGATTGCTCGAAAATAATTATGTTTTAAAACTTATATCGCAGTATTGCGCAAAATAACGAACGAAATATCACGAATTTTTTTCCCCAGATTTATAACACCCTACCGATGCTAAAAAGGAGTCGAGCGTGAGAATAAATATTAATTGTTTATGAATCGTAAATAAATAAATAATCATAAAAAAGTCGCATTTCCAAAATTGTCGAATAGCGAGAAAAAATTTTCCATTCAGTTGTACATTTATGCAGAGTTTGGAACGTTACTTTGAAAAAAGTAACTCGTTACATTACCGTTACGTGAGTGAAAAAAAGTAACTCGTTACGTTACCGTTACCATTTTTCTAAAAAATAACTCGTTACGTTACGGTTACTCATTTGCAAGTAACTCGTTACCCTCACGTTATTGAACTTCAATAAGCAACGCTCGACCAACTATTCACGAATAATTTTGTACATCATCGTTATAACTATCGTTATATAGCTAATAAACTCTTAACGCTAAAAACAAGTATGAGATCAGCATAGCAAGTCAATTTAGCTTTAATTTTTGATGAAAAAGAAAAATACTTGCTCCAGAGCTAGTAAAGATTTCCACGAGTTTGTTAATCATCGTTAGGTTGGGGGTTCGATACCTACTGAGGGTGAAAATTTTTCTTATCGCTCGTATATTTTCCTAGTTCCTGGCTGCCTACACTGTTACTTGGTTCGCTCAAAAACGGTTTCTGAGTAAGTAAATAGTAGGCTATAGTTCTCAAATTAACGTGAGTACCAATATGAACGGAAGAGATGAACGAGAGAAGTAAATAGTACAAAAACAAGAAGCAACTAACGAAGAAAAAAGAAAAAAACCTTAGAATCAACTGAGAAAAAACGTAATTTATCACACAAGCTGAAAAAACCCCAGAAATAAAGATCAGAGGGTAAAATGGGACATATTTACACCTGTATCGACTACATGGTTTTTTCTTGAGTGGTTTCCCATGTACTTCAATAGAGGATTAAGGGCTCACGTTTATGTAAATGCCGGAATAAGCGGGAGAAAATGACAAATAAACACAGCGAATAGCAAGAAATTATGAAGGCAAACATAATATGCGCGAGCTGGGTAATCAGCGTGGCAACATTGTCGCCTAGTGCTGCGAGCTCAGCGCCACTGTAGAGACCAACTACATCGATTATCACGGGAAAATATTTGAATTCATAAACGACAAAATAACGCCAAAGTAACGGAATTTCCGTTACCATTACAGTTTAAAAAGTAACTCGTTACGTTACCATTACTGCTTGTAAAAAAGTAACTCGTTACTTTACCGTTACTAGACAAAAAGTAACGTTTTCAAAGTAACGCGTTACTTCCAATCTCTGCATTTATGTTACAGCGGGAAAGTTGTGAAGAAATATTTGAAGAAATTTTCAACGAAACATGAGAAAGATTAAAAAAGATTTAGTGGGTTTTTTCATCGTTAATGTGAAAAGCGCGCGATATTCAAGTTTTTAACGTGAGAGGAGAAGATTTTTTTTCTTTATATATTTCGAATTACTTCAAATTGTGTAATTCAGTATTGTTTTTTTATTAACAATACTTAATTGACATGAAATATTGAATAATTACAAAGTTATTCGAAACGTTATTGGAAATGATAAATTTAAATTCAATCATGTGCATTTTTAAAAATTGATTGGGCAAAATAATATTATTAAATAAATTCGATTAACCCGATTGATTCTCAAATTTTTATTTTTTACAACATTAATTTTGTAATTTTTTTGACTTGCATGAAATAGCATAATATTACAATTATTTAAAATATCAAGAATAATATTTGAATTTATACCTTACCCTTGTATATACAGGGTCTCCTATTTTTGCAATAACCAAAAAATCATAGTTTACATCACTTTTTGAATTTTGACCATCTCTTTGGTTCGTTGTAAATTTTGCTGAAATTCATGTTTACAGATTTATGAAAAACTTATTTGTTTGTGAAAAAATAAATTTGTTTATTAAATTTTTTCTGGAAAACCCTTCAAAAAAATGCATTTTCTCTCAAACCAATGAGTTTTTCGAAAAATCACTAGATATGAATTGTAGCAACTTCAATAACGAACTGAATGGATGGTCAAAATCGAGAATCAATTGAAAACTGAAAAGATTTCCACATTAAAAACAGTAAACAATTTCGTAACATCGTAACAAGTACATTTGTTAATACATTTTTTTCAAGCATTTTTCGACTTGATTAGTAACTTCAAGTCAACAAAATCACGTTTTTAAATGACTTAAGGAATTTTTCATATTTATTCAATAAAATAATGTTTCTAAATACCATCTCTCAATACTCAAGAACATCCTTAAAAGAATAAAAAAGTTCAAGAAATCATACGACCTAAAAACTTGATTTTTTTACAAAGAAATCACAATAAAATTCTAATCTAATTTTATATGCATTTTATTTGATAAAAATATTTTATTAAAAATCACAAACGTAAAAATCAAGAATTCTTTGGTTATAAATCTTCTGAATTTTACGATGAAGATTTTTTACGAAGAAACCAAGATCGAACCACATGAGTATCACTCATTTGAAATACCACAAATGCAATCGTTGTGGATATTTCATTATAAATTCAATATATCACAGATTCGTTAATCAATATTATTTGCGATGAAAACATTGACAAAATTTTTAAACTAGATATTTGTGATTTTTTAATGTGTATTAGGAAACAGGATCAAATCACTATAAGATAATTTCTTGAGTCGAAAGTAGAAAATTTGATTTAATTGATTTTTGATTATTAAAAGGAAAATTCAAGTTATTTGAAAATTTTTGATCATCCCGTAAAATACTCGTCAAAATTGTACGATCGTTCGAAAAGACCATGGTACATGAAAGGAGGTGGAGAATGGCCCGAACCAGCTATTGAATCTTCAGAAACCGGGAAAATTGGAACCAGAATCTGGCCAGAAGATGATCCGGATAGCGATCGCATCCACAATCAAGTATAAAATCATTCATTATACAATACATCCTATAAAATCATCTTTTTCAATTTGAAGAACTGAATTCTTTTTCAAATGACTACAACAACTTTTAAAATTGTAGGAATTTTATGAAAGTTTACACTAATGTTCTGTTTCTTCGTTTGTTTTTGAGTCGTTATAAATAAATACTTGAGGACTCCATAAAATTGGACAATAGAAACAAAAATAAATCGAAAATAAAATGTCGGTATTATTAGAGAATAATTGTGTTTTATGTGTGGTTACATTTTAGTTGATGTTTGTTCCTCCAAATTACAAAAAATCCAATTCCAAAATAAAAAGAATATCCCTTCCAAATGGAATGAATGACGCAAGACGAGGGAATAAAGCTTTCAAAGGTTGCCCAGTCGATTCTTGCACAATTATTTCAGGAGATTCTAGCGAAGCTGATTTAGTAATCTTCAAAGATCGCGCCCGTAATTTGAGAGAAAGACCAATTAATCAGGTAAACCATGGAAATCATTCCAATATAATCAATTAATGCTTAGTACAAAATAATGCTTGTTTCAAAATCCACAGTTTACTTTAAATAAATTTTTGTGTCAGACAGTTTTTCATATTCCAGTTTTATTGTAAACAAATCTCACTTAAAATTAGAATTACTATGAAAAATGTGAACAATTTTGAAACTGAAGTTCGTTGTTATCAAATGGTTAATTGACAATGATGATTTTTACTTTATAATGAAAGTTTTACTAAAATTGAAACTGTTATAAAAATACATCTTTTTTAAAGATTTGGATGCTGTATTTATTGGAATGTCCTTATCATACAAGTATACAAAATGATGTTTTGATAAACTGGACAGCTACTTATCGAAGTAACAGTGATATCGTTGCACCTTATGAAAAATGGCAATATTACGATCCAGAAGTCACGAAAATTCATCAAACGCATAATTATGCATTGAAAAAATTTAAAAAAGTATGATTTTTGGTACTATGAATTATTGTGGGATTGAAAAGGTGTATAAAACCTTATTATAAATTGATTTGTGAAATCAGTAGCTAAGCTATTCCAATCATTAGTTAATGATTCAATTATCTTAGTTGCGCCCTAATTCACCACTCCAATGTACACGTACATTCAATTCGGATATTTAAACATTTTTTTCTACTATCAACCAATTTATTAATCACGGAAAGATTGAAAAATTCTACTGCTGGTAATTTTTTAGCAATGATCTTGATGAATTACGGGTCTACAACTTTCGGTAACTCTATACTGTTGTCCGTAAGACATACTTTATCCTTTTCCTGGTCACGACACGCGGGTCATATTTTACCAATCTTTTTCCAGGTCTAACAACTTGTAAATAGCGAAATAAGTTAAAGTAAGGGCCGGGGCCCTTCGACTAGGGCCTTCGGTGGGCGCGCGGGCCCAACGGCGCCCCTTCTTGCTACGGCCCGTGTGCCTGCAGTCAAGCGCGCGAACCGCTGGCCCAATCCCACGTCGAGTAAGGCCCCGCGCGGCGCGGGAAGAGCGCGCGCGTTCGGATCGGCCAATCGCGCGCCTTCCCGCCGAAAATCTCCGGTTCCCGCGTTCGGGCCCGATTTTCCGCGCCACCTACGCAACCTGCGCGCGCGGAAAACGGGTATAAAAAGGGCAACACGGGGACCGAAGATCGCACTTCGCCGAGCCTGATCCCAGCGTGCTGGTCGTAACGCAGAGCTCCTTGGTCCCAGGAAACTGGTAGAAGCCGCGTCTCCCCGCTTCACGGGTGAAGTAGCTGGTGACCCCCCACATCCCGAGTGAACCTGTTCAAGTACCCCCGCTTCACGGGTGAAGCCACTTACGCCTCCCCACTTCCCGGGTGAATCCACTTTCGTCTCCCCGCTTCACGGGTGAAGCTACTCACGACTCCCCGCTTCCCGGGTGAAACTGCTTCCGTCTCCCCGCTTCACGGGTGAAGTAGCTGGTGACCCCCCACTTCCCGAGTGAACCTGCGTCGCAGCATGAGTGCGTGTGTACTTGGCTCCGTGTATTAGTTTTAAGATCTTGTTTGTTTTAAATAAACGGTTAACGTACCCTGAAATCCTCCGCCTTGTTATTGTGTTCATCCCGACCCGTTAACAAAATGTTCGAAAATATTTATGAAGATCCGATAGATCTCAAAAAAGTTTTAAATATTCTTAAATATTATAGATTTTTATAAAAGTTATACCAAATTTCAGAAATTGCAAGAAACACTGTGCAACAAAATTCGGTCGACTTTTTGCCCAGAGAAATGATTTGCAGAAATGGAATCTAGATCGAATTTAAAGACACACGTGTCCCGGCGTTTTGCAAGATTACCTCGTTTAAAGATTTATTTATTAATGAAGTTAAAATTGTTTATTCATGTGTCAATTATATGAAATAATATTCATAATTCTCTGGGATTTAGTGAAAATCATTTTCTTGTTATTTACGGAAACGCAAATTAATTTTTCATTCAATTAGAAACATCAGTCACGAAACTTATGAAAATAAAAAAATTATTTAACGAATAAATACTATAATCTTACTGTTGAACATTTTTAGTATTTTATCATAACATATTAGAAGTCATACTTTAATGATAAATAATTATGAAATGTATGAAAACATTACATCGGGGCGAGTCGCAATTTTGTAGGTAAAATTTTAGTGTTCTACATCATGTTTACATCAATGTTGTCTGAAATTGTCAAAAATCGTTGCTTTTTCAAATTTCAAAAAACGGCATATGGGTTTTAGAAGTCGCAGAATTCATTTTTCGCATTGTATTTTGCAAAAACATTTTTCTTTCGTTTTTTAAAAACGGACTTAGTGCTCAATGATTCGTCATTAATCCACATATAACGGTTGCCTTGTTCGAGAGACTTGACGTCTGCCGGCTTAATGACCGTCAATTAAGGTAAAAACTCGTTTCATTCAAAATCGACGAGATTAGGATTTTCGAAAAACTAATTTTCAAAATGGATTTTTTGACCCTTCAAACCCCAGTTTCTTTTTTTTATTTTGGAAATACGACAAGTAGAAGTGATTTTAGGACTCAACAAACAATTTTAACTAAATTATTAATGAAATAACTCGTTAAAGCGAGCTAATTGTGTAAAACGCCGGGACACGTGTGTCTTTAAATTCGATCTAGATCCCATTTCCGCAAATTCTTTCTCTGTCCAAAAAGTCGACCGAATTTTGTGGCACAGTGAAATTAGAGTACACGTTCCAGAAGATCCTATAATATTTGCGGATGGTCTAGAAAGTTAAAAAAAAAATTTTTTCAAATCTTGAATTTTCAAAAAAATTCTAAAAACTACGACCATTCTAGAAAATTCTATAAAAACTCTCCTGAATTGATAAATTTTGAACGCTTATCTGGTCGATGAAAGATACTTTCGATTGTTCGTGCTTTCGATCGATTTCTTTGACGCATTTGTTCATTTTGATTTGGCGCTTTTGATCGGAAATAAAAAAATTAATTTGGCGCTTTCTATGACCACCGGAAAATTCACAACAAATTTCATAAAATTCCTCGTTGCATAAAAACAAACACTTGAACAAAATTCCCCTCATGAACAATGTAGTAGCGTGTCTCCTACAAGATGTTCAAAGCGAATGTGTACTTGTTACCTAGTTGTTATACCTTCTTATTGTAACGATGAACTGCACGTAATTAGATTAATAAACAATGTCGATACTGATTAATTTATTAAAATATTTAAATGTGACTACATATACGCATTGTAATATGTTTCCGTTGGGGAAATAAACCATTTGTATTTAACTAATATAATTGTATATAGCTATATCTTCTATATATCAATCAATAATCTCCCTATATTTCACCTACGTGCAGATAATCATGTTTGAAAGTACACGCTCAAACGATGAGCGTTATGTAACTATCAAGTCGTCAAGTACACGCCCAACTGTTGAGCGTTAATTGAGACAGATTATAATATAATTAGTTTATAATATTAATAAAAAAAAGTCGTAATATTAATAGTGAGAATGATAAAATATTTCTCATTTTTACTGTTCTGTGTCAACTTTCACTGCCGTTTTTCACATTCTCAATTGCATGCTAACTGATACTCCTCTATTATTGTTTTATTCATTCTATATAAAAGAGACATTAAAAAAGATCTGAAGAAGTTCAACCTCTTTCAAAAGGAAGAGCGAGAAAAAGCGATAGATTAAGAAATATGATTATTAAGTTTTAACTGACGATTTTGTGATGGGCCAGATCAGTGAAGAATATGAATATCAGCAGTCCAAAAAACACGAAGCACTGTCAAGTAAAAAAGCTATGGTTAAAAAAATGTAAAAACAACTGAAATGAAAAACGGCTGCAAAATCTAGCACAGTAAAGAAATAAATAAATAAATGATAGCCTTATTCCAAGATTAATCGATTTCACATCCCCATAAATTCTCATTATTTCGGTCATTGACATAATTTTGTAATGAATCAACGAATAATAAACAAATGTAAGTCTTAATACATTTATTATCACGGCCATTCAAAAAAATTTATGCACTTGGTCAAGTCTCCCCAAGTCTTGGTCAAGTCTCCTCGAAGTAAAGAGACTTGGCTAAGAAAACGATTGCAAAAAAAGTTACAAAACTTTACAAAGTGAATTTAAAATTCTGTGAAAATTTATGAATATGCACAAGACTTTTGCTTATTATATTTAAATGTTGTTTGTGGTGTTGAATACTTATATCGAATTTCACGTGAATTCACTGACAACTTCGTCAAGTCTCCTCAGACTCTGCTATAACTTAAGATATGTTTTAGAGTTTTTACGCACTAATTCAGACGTATCTTTCACACCGATACCCCTCGTAATCCGCGAAAAGCTTACTTACAGTTCATCGTATAAAAGAGGTCGAGACCTTCAATTTGGTACCACAGTTATGCCTCCACCTGATGACGATAGTTATTAATAAAAAAACGAGCCCCTTATGCCTGGCTGCCAAGGTGTACAGCAGGGTGGGAGTAGGCATCCTTATACGTTCGGATGCACGTATCGCTCTCCCGTTCACAACTGGGTGATTTCTTTTATCCATCAGTAAAAGATTGTTTTTGCAATTTTTCATCTGTTGAATTTTTTATGAAACACTAATTCAGCAGAATTTTTACAGGCAAACGTAGCGATTTTTATTAATTTGTATCTCAACTATTATTAGAATTTCTATAATTCGTCCGCTTTATCACAAAAGATTTTCTGTAGCGGTCTCTCGTACTAAGAAACATCAATTTAGCTTAGAAGTCTGTCATATCAGTAGTTCATTAATGATTATCAAAGTTGGTTGCCTATGTAGTGGTCCCAACGCTGTTTCAAACTGTAAAACATGTCATTCTGGCAGTGAACTAATGCTAAATCAGCATGTAATTGTTCCCCTGGGGGCTCTGGGGTCAGAAATTCAACAAATTTACGCTACGCTTTGTACAAGTTACTTCACGTTCTGCGTGCTCGCGCGAAGTCAGCGAGAAGCGAAGCAGTGGTGCCTGATCCATATTATTCTATCGATCACCTTTTCATGATAAAAAATCTTGAATTCGAGTTTTTTGCCATAAAATTACTTATTGGCGATGAAAATTGAACGATGGCCTCTAGTAAAATAATGATTCTATAAGAGAAGATGCCTTCGGTTGACATAGAGAGAAAAAACATAATAAATGAAGGATCAATAATCTAATGTAAGATTTTTTTGATTATGAGTCATTAATAGCTACAAGAAAAAATATTCCCTGCAGTTTACTCCAACATATCATGGATGTCAGTCATTTTCCGCTATCAAAAGTGAAATTTAATGGCTTGTGCCCAGTACATTGTCATTTAATTGATTTTAAATCAAATTATATACTTTCCCCATTCGTACTAGCTGGACTTCTAAGCTTATATTAACTATAATTCATTAGTTTATTCGAATTACTAGTTCATAAATTGATCTCTATACATTAATAAAGTAACTTCCCGCACTCACCGCTACCAACATCGCCTCCGCCGTATCGGTCAGTGAGACCATTCCCCTTCACTCCCCTTCACTGTGACAGTGTCTTGGTATCGGTGTCGTTGTCTGTGTGAGTATCAGTGTCTGTTTCAGTGTCAGTGTCAGTGTCGGTGATGGGATAGGTGTTTTGAGGGTAGTAAAGGGTAGAGGACAGGTCTTCACTCAGAGACACGGCAGTCTCGGGAAATGCGGCGGCCAGAATTTTTTTTCTAGTTCCCCGGAGTCACTTTTAAAAATTCAGAGGGTAGCGCGCGTCGGGCGCCAAGGACGTATTCCCCCTAGTAATAAAATGTAGTGTCGAAAGTAAGTAATTACTTGTTATAACCAAGGATAAAGACGTGTTCTTAGTTAATACGTTTGCATAGTTTTACAAGCATCATTCACTGTAAATCCAAGTGTGTAAATTTACAAGTTTACAGTGTGTAAATCGTGCAGTCATTTTTAACACACTAAGAGCGTGTTCACACGCATTTAGTGTGTTATTCATACTTTCACACTTTCACACATTCACACTTCATAAAGTCGCATCTGCGACTTTATGAAGTTATAGAATGATTTTTCATACCTGCCATTTACCATGAACATTTTCAGCGTCATTCTTCTCAACATTCAAAAATTTACAACTAATAAATATTTTACAGATTTGAGTCAAACATTATATTGAATTCAATGACTTGATCTTCCTGCCAACATTTTAAGGCAAATAAAAGTTTCTATTAAGAGTAGTAAAGATTATCTTAGTGTTTTTATTTATCATTTAGTCATTCTAATGACATTGTCAATAAGAAGTTGATTGTCCGAGCATGATGACTTTTTTTATAAATGATTGTTTTGCGAGTCCCTTGAAATTTCAATGATTTGATTAGTAAACCAATCAGAGAAACGCTATGACATATTTCATAAATTTTCTGGTCCAGCCTATGTCAGCCATAAAAATGTACTTTTTAATGAGAATTATTCATATTCTAACAAACATTCTCAAGTTATAAATTCGTTATGTATTTTTCAAACTTTCAAATATTTTTCGATTTATTGACAATTTATTTTTATATATATTATGTATTTTGTACGAGCATATTTGACTTTCATTTC
>JABFQI010000198.1:0-13698 GCA_022816925.1 Trichacis sp. ZL-2020 | reverse complement strand
TGTGCTGGCCGTCCTTTACGCACAGCGTTTTTTCAGATCTATCCCTCTCTTTTTACCAGTCTAGACCGGTTCCTGCGGTCGAATCAGCTTCAAGCAAAAGCTGGATCGGGCACCCATTTTTTACCGTGCATGTAAAATCGCTAAGATCGCGTTCGCAGCACCCAAGAATACTGTACCAGGATGATAAACAAGACCACTTTCAGTGAGTCAAAATCTGACAACAGATGAGCTTCCCCCACTTATACCGCCTAGCGACTCGCTATTGCGCGGTAGACCAACGCGCACTGGCGAGCAATGCGCGAGAGACTTGTTGTTTTGCTCGCAGTAAATTGTCAAACGTCAGTCGGGCTGTCGGGTAGGACTCAGTATATAAAAAGTTCTCAGGTTGAATAAGTATTTAAAGGTCATTGATTGTGCACAGTGCGATGTGAAATTTCTATTCGTTGATATTGGCGGCCTGTAAATGCTGAAATAAGTAGTGTACATTCTCGTCCTCGAAATTGTCGCCAACGTTGACGCGTCATTGCAGCATCAGTCAATTTGGTGATTTATCCCTTTGCAAATACCTTTTGGTTGAAACAAGAACAGCCAAACGGTGGTTCATTCTTCCTCGTTCAGCTGTTGCATGTTATAATCGACTCCAGTTACGTCAAGGCAACCGACGGGTGGCAAGGTAAATACTGCTGTTTACATGTTACATATTTTGACATCTTTAATTGTCCATTACTTCATAAATCAGTGTATTCAAATTTTACATACACCGGAAACTCGGCTTTGTGACATCGACTTTTACTTATATAAACGTCAACAACTTTTGTCTGCTATTGTTGTTAATCGACACTTCATATCCTTTGCAAAAAGCTGACTTCAGAAGAACATGATACATGTATTTGGTTCAAATATTATGTGCATTGATTTTAAATTATTAAATTCGAAATTCAAAAAACATGTAACAAATCCGAGTTTCCAGTGTACTGCTAACGCATTGGAGAAAGCAAAAGTTTTACAGTACTTGCTTTCATTTCAGACAAGTTTCAATTGCTGCCATTGAAAAATGCCTAACATCGTGTTCGAAGAGATGAAAAACAACATGAGAAAAATTAAATTGCCTTCGGATCAATGGGGTAAAGTGCTCAATAAGGATGGACTAATGTTTGCAAGAGTTGAGAGAGATTTGGCAACATTTCTTATTATTGCTATTGATCCCACGATGGAAGTAAAATTTTTTTACCGCGATGCATTGGTAAAGTGGCTTTCGTGCGATCCCTTACAATCTACAAATGATTTGGAGAAACTCATTGAAGCGGTTGATTATTGTCTTCCAAGGCTCTGAATTTTTCAACGCAAGGGTTGATGTCACAGGAAAACCTTAATAGCTTTTTAATTGCTTGTTTTAATCGTACTGCTACAAAAAATAATTGTAATATGCACAAATACCCGGTGATAACACAGTATAAAGCGAGAAAGAGCGTTAAAAATTGAGTAACGCTTTTCTTTCTTTCACAATACATCCTTGTAAAATTCACCAATGATGTCATTTAAAATTTAAATAAGTCGACTGAAGCATTACTAAGAACAATAACTGTAATTAACTCTTATTTATGTAAAACAAATTGATTTACATTTTATGTGCTTGTTGTAATATTTAAAGGACGCAAGCACAAGCATTGTAAGGAGTGATAACTGCAAGTAACTCTTACATTTCTCGTGATATAAAATTTATCTGTAATTGAGTAACGACTCGGAACGTTAAAAATGTATTGACCCATCAATGTTGAAATTCATGTAAATATGAATGCTATTAAATGAATTATAGAAAAAAAGTGTTCAATACATTTCTATGATCCATAATCTCGCCAAAATTATTTACATTTGTCATGTTTTCTTCCACTTGCAAGAATCTCACTGAATTATCATCATCAAGTCAGGAAAGAATTTGACAGGTACAAAAGGGCCACAGATCATGTACACTGTAAAGTATCAAATCTGTCCTTACAGGTGTCTTCATGTTTCAACATAAATTGGCAACTGATTCTTCTCAAAACAACACGACAGGCTTCATTCTCTCCAGTGTTTCTGCGCATGGATAAAAAAAAAAGTACAAGACACAGGATAACATTAAGACGCAAAAGAATATTTTTATCAGTTTACATATTTGAAGGCAACACTTATGATATGAAATTAATACTTATGCCAACAATGAAAAATGCTTATTTACGACTTCATTGCACTTTTCAGAATACTTGCTGGATTAATTGAAATTTCCGCTTTTCATCTATTACAATGGCATTAACGGTTTGGCACAGTCGACTTACCAAAGTCAATTACATTTGTTTCGTTGCTCTGACATTACAGTTTATTTCGATTTCACTTCATAGTTCTGCGTCGCTTCGGTTGACTGGCAGTCTTTTTGCTGGCCGCCCTAGGGCCGCGTTTTCTGGGAGCCTTATTACCAGCTTCCTTACATTTTTCATCGACTCGAACGCTTTCTAGAGTGTCGGAATGGAGCACAGCATCTGCATCGTGAAAATCTTTAACGAGTTTCACGCCTTTACTCAATTCCTTCTCTCGTTTTTTTGCTGCGCTGTAAACAGCGTTGTGCTTCTTGCACAACATTTTTATTCTTGTAACAAGGTAGTAGTGGATGATGTTTTTGGTCAAAACTTCTTTGTGCTCCTCGCATCCGAGAAAAACCAAATTCTGGCTCATTACATTTTCTATGATGTGTCGAAACGTATAAGCTGTCATCTCTCCTTCGCCCACAGTCTGAAGAATTGCTGTTTCCAGCGAGGTGAGCAGTTTAAGTAACTCTTCAGAAGGGTATTTCAGACCGCCCCGATTCATTGTGTCGATGACAACATCACTTGCAGTTCCTCCTTCCGGCTTTGTAAGACATTCCGTGCAAAAAATGGAAGAGGTACTCCGCTCTATTCTTTTTGCCACAAAGCCGGAAAAGTATGACTGGGCATACGGGTTGACACTGCGAACATTGTAGTCGTGAACGCGGCGCCCGGTTGCAGGTGCAGGATTATTTTCTCCGCGTTCAATGATTTCATCCAGAATTTTGTACCAGTGAAGCTTATTTTCGTCGTCGACAGGTTGGTCTTTCACAGATAACAGCTTTTCAAAAATGTCTGTACCTTCTACATTTGAACCTTTTGGGGGTTTCACTAGTGAGTAGAAGCTCACCAACCGATATACTTGGATGAACAATGTGGGGTCTGGTTTGTCTGTACTTCCGCAACAACCCCGGATCATGCCAAACATTGACTGAAATAAAACAAACTTGCTTAAGTTGTGCACCGATCATACACGCTATATTCGGTCTCTTGACAAACAAATTCAATCATAAAAACAATCTGTTTATGTTATTTATTTCTTCGAATTAATTTTAAAGTCACTGTAAGGTGTTCATTACTGCTTCGGAAACATTTTTAAAACTGTCTTGACGAATTAACTTACCGTTTGTTTTTGTATTATTGACTATTGCATTTCTTGTATCGAACATCATAATATGAAATCACAGAACTTAGAAAAAGAAGAAAAAGAGAAAGGGAGCTTTATGGGGGATCGCATGAGACTATTACAAGAGACCGAATCAGTGCCTGAATATCAGGTGCTTTAAAATAAGTTGTTTTTCTTTACCTCCAGAGCATCCTGATTCAGGCGAGCAGTCATCAAATACGAATACTCAAAGTTGCTGGTAAGGAATTCCATGACCTCTATGGCAGTACGCAAAGTCACGCAGAGGCCATTATAGGTTGGATCGGGAAGAAAAGGCATATCCTCTTCATCAGCTTTTTGTTTCCACTCCCTGAGATATTTTTCAAATGCTAATATATCCTGCAGCCAACAGTGAATAACAATGTAGTGAATTAACTACGCCTTCCGCCTCATGTCTTCAAACAAGCTGATGCTAGTGATACCTCGTAGCTTGAAGAACCAGAACTGAGCGAGTTAAGAATACTGCGAGACGTCATTGCCACAATTAATTTGTTCATGCGTTCAATAAATTCGATTGTTGGTTCGCAGTCTTGCAAATCAATATTCTCGCTTTTGAATGCTTTCATCGACGCAACAACGTTCATTGAAAAGAGCTGTAACGTAATACTTTTTTGAAGGATAAGTTAGAGTACTGGGTAAAGTGGGATAAAATAGCCACGGGGTAAAAAAGTAATTTAACTCTCGTTTTATGACAAATAACGGTAACAAAAAACCATTTGTAAGGTTGATTGCCCTCACTAAGACGCAACTTTCATTGGTCATACAGTTACCACATCTGCATTGTACACTTTTGGATGACAAAATAATGATATTAAGCGTTGTCTGAGCGAAAAAGTATCAAACTTGATGGTCACCAAAATCAGTGACAATTGAATTTTGGAAAATATTGTAGATGTTTTCTCAATGCAAATTTCATCCTGAAGCCAAATCTGTTATCGGCTTTATAATATTTACCTTCATTCTGAAACTACATGACTTCTACGAAAAAAGAGGGGGTGGAGAGAAATAACCGAACAGTGTAAGATTATATGAAATTTAACAAATTATGTGTGGTAATTTTTGAATTACGTTGTAGCAGCAAAAAAATTAACAAAAAAAATTGAATATTCCTGTCAGTTGCTCAAAATGTGGTTACTCTAAAAAGTTGAATGAATTAAATACAGCGAGAACTGCAGCAACAGTAAAAGCCGAGCAGCTTTTTTCTGTGTTCGGACAAATTTTAAGGGTTTTCAGGACAGTGAAAAAAATTAAACAGACAAGTTTTTCCACTCATTTTACCGAAAAAAGAAAGTTGGTTGTTTTGCCCCACCTTGTGGGGTAAAAGAACCAAATGGAAATATTTTTTCAAGCGGCTGTACTAAATAATTAGTGCAAGTTGCATGACAATTTTCCGAATGAATTTTGTAGCTGGGGTTTCAAAGATTTAGAAATGGGTTTTAGTTCCAGGATGTTCTGAAAAACATAGGTTTTACACCGCGCTAAACACATAAGTGGCTTTTTTACTCCACCTTACCCTAACATTTTTTTGGCCACTTCGATCTATCGTTCACTTGCATTACCCAAGACTTACATCGAATGCGAGGGGCACACTCATCAATTGGTAGTACCTAGGATCTAAGTGGTCTTCAGTAAGCTTGAATCCTACTTTGAGACCCATGTGTTTTTTACCACCGTCAGACTGCATAACAGCCCTGTAATGCTTCTTCTTAACGATTCCTCCCGGAGTCTGTAATTAGAGAAATATCGCTAATCGTGATTATTTTTCCACTGGCATTTAATAATCGTCGTGTCGTAAAAAAATAATTTCAGAAATGATATTGTGTGTGGTGATATTATATGTCACATATTACACAAAATTTGTCGTTTATTACAGAAAAAGTTTACATCCTCACCTTCGGCTCGGAATGTAAACTTCACACGAGGCAAAATTGACTTCTTCTCCCGTGATACAAGCGATATGTTTCGTTCCGACGGGAGCAAACGCTGGTTTCTTTCCCCGAAGGGGGAAGAAAAACGCGTTTGCTTCTCGGAGGGATGAAAAGTATTTTACAAGTTCTACAGTCGTAACAAATAAAGGCCTCTAGTTTTTTTTTGCAAACATTCAATCATTGAATGATACTTCTACTATCGCGCGAAACAGTGACTATGTGAACGTAATTAAAAAAACACATGAATAACATTTCAATAACTGATGTCAATAACTAATAACTAAATGTTCGGGAAAAGCGTTATAAATAACACATACAGTTAAATAGATGAACTGTTAAACTTACAACCATGCACTCTTGATCCACCATGAAATTTCGTAAAGTCTTTATTAAATGGGAGAAGTCGGAGCAGAACCACAAACGTCTTTCCGGTTTTCCGTGATCATCATCGTCATCATCTTCGCCCTCAACGAAATCATGTCTGTCTTCTTTCCGGGCGCACGGATGTACGCAGCTAGCCTCCGTTTTTTTTAGGCCAAACAGCCTCCATATGGAACGGTTCCACGCAGCACCGTCGGTTGTAACGACGTCTACATGGAAGCCCGCGTTCTCACAAAGGATGATGGCTTCCGTAACTAGGCGCCGAAGAACAGCACCTGTCGCGGCCCCCTTACTCAAGAAGGCCGCGATGTTCTGAATCCATTTTCCACGGAAGGGCTGAAACATCATTACCAGTGCTTCGTTCCCCCGAGAGTTCTTTTGCTTCTCGGGGGTGTAATTTCCTAGATTTGTGAAGCCATTGATTGTGTAGGTCTCCGTGTCGAAATATAAGCCTTCGCTTGTTGCCATTTCGTCTACTACGAGTACTCCTGTGAAGCGTTTTCAATTGCAAGAATTAGCATATTTGTCAAAGTTGATAGGACTTACATAGACATAAGATTATAATTCAATAAGAGGGGAGCGGGTGCGTCTGTCCAGCAGGAAAGAACCTCACAAGGGTGGAAAAAATGGAACATTCAAAGATTAGGTAGAAGTTTCTTGCTCACAAGCCAAGGGAAAAAGGAGAAAGACAAAAGTAATACATGAAAACAGAAGGCGAATACGCAGTGGCCAGGAAAAGCGAGATGTAGCACGAAGAATGTGACCAATAGATATCAAGTGACGGTTCTATTATTCTTCTCCATAACTTTCCCACACAAAAGAAAACGAATAATCTTTATCTCACCTCTGCGTTCTTCAGGTCTCATAGCGGCTCCTTTTTTCTTAAGCATGGCAAAAACTGCAGGGTCAAAGCCGTAGCACGGCTTGTAATTTTTAATGTATCGATTAAGTGTCTGGATCGTTGGAATTGGCAAAATGTCGTGGTTTCTAAGATGCAAATAGGCCTTTCTACTCTTTATTCGAAGAAAAAGACACTCCAGTATCCACTCTGTGCTGTAACGCATCCCTCTCTTGTTTTCGCATTTGGAGTAAGACCAACAAGCTTTTACAGTCTCTCTCATTCCTTTTGGAAGTTGCATACTCTTAATCCCCCTTTCCAGAGCTTCTTCCGGCACTTCTGCACACCTATTTTGTACTTGTGCAAGTTCTTCTTGCAATTCCGCTATCTGGAATGACATTAGCATAGGTGTGTTGTGTGGCACTGCGTAAAAAAACGCTGAAAAGAAGTAGGAGGCGGAAAAAGTAATTCGATATATGTATCAAAGTCAAGGAAAGCTTGCACGTGCGCTTGCCGATAACTACCTAAAGGAGTTAATGCGGGCAGAAGTAGCGGAGAAAGTAATTACTGTTGTCTGTTCGACGTATCAGTACGTACCTTAACGAGGGAACGCCGATATTTCTGTGTGACGTTTTTACACTTTTTCTTTTTTTTTTTAGCTGCAGCCGCAGCTCGTTTTTCCCGACGTCGATCATTATTCATTTTTCGTCGTCGGCGTGTCTGGCAATCTTTGCATCGTGCAGTTCTGGAGAAGGTTCTTTTGAAGAAAACATTTTTACAAGCATTCCCGTATCCATCTCCGTCGCATATTTTCAGAGTACTGGCGAAGGTTAGCTTGTCCAGCAGGTCCCGCAAACATTTTATCGACTGTGGAAAAGAAATTTTTGCCAATACGGGACTGAGACGAGAGCTAGAAAGAAGATGAAGTAAAGTGCATATGGCCTAAAATGCAGTCTGCTACGTTGAATGTGAAGAAATATATTGACATCAAATTATCGAAAACTCGTGAAAAGAGATATTAAAGTATCATACAAAGGTTCACTGCAGCAGATCGATAAGTCAAAGCGTCTATTGTGAGGAACGTAGCCAAAAAATGTACCTCGAAAGTCATGTCGTGTCGAACAAGCAGACTTTTAGCAACAAATGATGTGTCATCACTTCTGTCAGCTTCCCAAAACATTACAGCAGAAGGGGTAGGTACCATACACCAAGAGTGGAAATATCCTCCAGGAAAGTTGGAATTCCATTCTTTGATGAGAAGGTCAGTTGTGAACGCTGCAGGTGTAGGCATAGGGTTTTCGTTTGACGTCTGTTCATTTTGCTCGTGCGCAGAGCTGTTATTCGTAGTCGAGACTGGCTCTTCCGAGGCCTTGTCCATCAGGCGCGCCGGTACCTGGTCACAATTATCAGGTCCCACGCAAATGGATACTAGTGGATCTGAAGTGATAGTCTTTGTAGCGGAGGTCGATGGCACTGCTGTTAGTGGGAGAGGGCTGCGCTCTGGCAGCGGAAATGTGGTGTTTGGCATAATGACTTCGGGTGGTGTGTCTGTCAAGTCCATTGGAACTTTTGCAATGATTTCAGAATTGTTGTCACAAAGAACGACTGGCAATGAGGCAATGTTGAAATCCAAGTCCGCCAATGGTTTTTTGTTATTGAACGCGTACTCGTTTTTCCGCACATGCAGCGGCATGTTCGTCACTATTTTCTCCCCAATCAATTCCGTGCTCACTTCTTGAGTACTTCTTACTTCCGAAGGGTCAGATAGCTTTACGACCGGTTTTTTCAGAACGATGTCAGATACAATTCGCGGCTTTGCAAGGGCATTCTCCGGCTTGTTTTCCTCTGATTTTTGCGCAGCGCAATCTGCCGATTGTGTTACGTCATTCGGTTTTGACACGATGCGTGGTTGAGACATTGTTCCTCGTGTGTTTCGAAAATTTTCAATTGACACGGACGACATTTCCCGAATGGAAGAAGCTGTTGGAAAAGTTGAGGCTTTGGGCTGGAGTTGTTTAAGGGGTGTTCGGATGCGTGGAGGGGTCGTCATTATTGCACATGCCGAATTTTCTTGAACAGACTGTAGAAAAATGAAGTATTATGCAATTGTTAGTCATGCAACTAATTACGGAAAACATTGTGAAATTTTCACGATGTGTTTTGCGCAATTCACCTCAAAAATATTGGGAACACTTTCCTTCTTAAGCCTCATTTTTTTCCTTTTTTTAACTACTTCAACACCATCAACCAAGACTTTGGGAATTTCATCGTGAAAGCAGGCTGTGTCAAAATGCAAGTCGCACACAAACAATTCGTCGTTAAACGATTTCCCTTCCTTTAATGCATTTTGTAACCTCAGATGCCAGTCATGTAAGACATTCTCGTCCTAAGAGTAAAAAAGTTGTTGAAGCTATGTAGTACGCAGATTTTTAATTAAAAAAATAAAACATTTTTGGATTTTTGAGTTCGAATTCTGTGGCTTCCCGGAAGAACCACTCAAGTCCATTGTGTCAGTTTTCGAGAAATTGACGTTTTTGCGAATAATAGTACACTGACTACTTTCCTCGATAAAAAACGAAAAAAATTAAAAAAGAGTTGCAGGGGAAAAAATAATAATAAAATAATATTATATATTGAATATGACATTCTTGATTACTTGTTATTGTCGAAAAACTGTGGCTTCCCGGAAGAACTGCTAAAGTCCAATACGACTGTTTTAAAGAAATCGATGTGTCTATGTTGAGTAGTATACAAGTTCATTTGTGAGTAATGAAATATACATTACTAACAAAATTAGCATATAATCTCAACTTTTTGGTTGATATTCATCTCCAAATCAGCATTGCAGTTTATTGACAGCCATAAAAAAACGTTATAGTTCAGTGCCTTTTTTACCGACTAAACCTGCACACGTAGTGTAAAGCCTACCAAAAAAATTTCTCCACAAAAATCTATATGTTGAAACGCTATTTAAAAAAAATTTATACGTGCGTAATTTCTAATGCTATAAACTGACGTGAATTTAATAAAAACAAATTGAATTTTAAATTGTAACAACAACGTAGGGTTTACCGTAAATTTTATGAGTCATATTTGCTGAATTTGTTTTTACTTTTATCAATAAAACTTGCAATAGATTGTGATTCATATACGCTTTCACAAAATAAATGAGAACATTCAGTGATAAGAAGATTTGCTAAAGTTCGATAAAACACTGAAGTCGTGAACGAAAACAGCATCACCAATGAGGAAAAGCAATTGCTTTCATGAAAGCTTAGAACTTTAGCTTGTAGAAGAGCTGTTTTGCAATTGGATAAGCTGTTTAATAAGCTGCATAGCATGAAAATTTGAAAATTCCATTTTTTCAGCAACATCAAAGATTTCTTCAGCCGCAGAAATTGAAATCTAGATCAAGGCATTCTGGAGGCATATTTTTTGTTGTGTTCTGTTTAGAGAGCATAGCTACATTACTCAAAGCGAGAAATGCAGTACTCTGGGACTCCTGGATCCTCAAAAGCATATACTATGCGTGGTCGTGGGCAAGTGAAAGCCATAATATAATCATGCCTCCGCACTTGTTGCACTAAATCTACTTCAATGGAAAGTGTGAGACAGCAAATAAAATGTACAGTCAAGCACTTGATTATTCATTTTTGGAAAAAACACATTTTTTAATAATTGATATGTACGATCCCTTCGAAATAAATATGTGCAATGTACATGCACGATTTTAAACTATTTTTGAGCACACAATAGTAACTTTTTCCAAAGTCTTAAACCTTTTTATCGAATAAAATATCTTAAAATATCTTTTATCTTAAATATTTTTATCGAAAATGAGAAAAACTCATTTTCGATAAACATGGACTTAAGTTGTTCTTTCGGGGAACCACAGCATTATACAATGTTAAAGTGAATTTAGCAAATAACATTACCAAATGAGGTTTCTAAATGCTGGAGACTTATTCAAGATACACAAAGGCAATTATTTGAAATCCAAAAATGTCAGGTAAACAATCGATTTCAGGTTAACTTGAATTCCCTCGGAATTTTTACTTACCTTCGGGAATTGGAAGTAACTACGATTTTTCATCGTAGAACTTTTGCACCCAGCCACACAGCAGACGCGGGGCATAGCAATAACGGATAGTTATAATTTCACTTGCACATTCCTTATTAATTACTCAATGCACAGCACAGGCCGCATGGTAAACATTGGTAAACATGTCATTACATTCGACATGAGAGAGTGACAGAGAGCGCAGGCAAAGAAGAAGGACAGGCAAGATACATGGGAGGGGAGCCGTCGAAGAGTAGGGGAAGAGTTCGAGCGTCCACTTTTGAGCTCACCGTGCCCAATGCTAAAGGTATAGGCGATAACCATCCTGGTACAGTATTCTTGTTCTAAAATATTCTAGAATTTCATCTAAAAAATTTTGGATGATTCTAGAAAGCTTAAAAATGTTCTTGAATGTACTTGAATGTTCTATAATATTGTACACATTTTTGAAAAAATTTTTAATCCTTGGAACTTTCTAGAAGGTTTTAGAAGACTTTAGAGTTTTCATCAAGTTCTAGAATGTTGTAAAAAATATTAGGAAGTTCTAGAATATTTCAGATACATGCATTTTATGCATAATTTGAATTTTCCAGGTTCTTTCTTAGAATTCCCGGTTCTTCCACAGAATTCCCGGTTTTTTGTAGGTTTTACTGAATTCTCGGTTATTTCCCGGTTCGCTAGACACCCTGAATATAAATAAAAGTATGATAAAAATACACTCGACTCTCTCAAATGTCATCAAATACTCTCTCAAATGTCATCAAATTCTCTCTCATATGTCAACAAAATCTTTTTCAAATAGAAACTGCAACTTTTGAATGACAATTTCACTTTTTCTATACGAAAATATATATATTACATGAAAAAAAATGTAAATAATGAAATTAAATGAATAATTACTCTGTTCTGTACTAATTTATGTGAAAAATATTGATTTTTCATGTCGACAAACACATAACCTACCATTGAAATTTGGGAGAGCGCGTCATGTGACATTTGAGAGATTTTGCGTGCCCTAGAATGTGAAATTTGGGAGAGTCGAGTGTATTATGACAATCTCATTCTTTATAATTATTCGTAGTTGATGGAACAAAATCGGATACGCTCTGTTTCTGGGGGAAAAAGACTGTTTTTAGTGATATATACAGGCAACGTAAAAAACGGCAAATCCGATTCGTTTCGGCGAACGATATATCTGTCGCGAGTTAAATCATGCGGCGAAAGGAAATTCTGGGCAGTTTTTGCGATCTGGTAATTTATTCTCTGTAGCGAATAAATGCAATTTCATGGACTTTTATTTCGTTTCAAATAGAATTACGTTAGGTGTTCAAGATTTTCGTTATTTTGGTTCAGGTTTTTGATAAATTTACAGATATACAATTCTGGATTACAATAATTTATATAATATTTGTATAATATTGTGTATATAATATGTGTATAATATTTAGTTTTATTTTTGTATAATAATTTTGGAATCTAAAATATTTTGTCAATTCCAAAAAACTCTGATACTTTCAAAAATTTTCAAAATATTTTAGAGAATTCAAAAATGCTTGAGAATTTGCCAAAAAGTTCTTGAAGGTGTACCAAATTTCTAGAAAATTCTAGAAGTGAGAAAATTTTTCAATGGTCTCCGAATTTGGCGAAGTTTAATAATTTTCCAAAAAGTTTTTCATTCTTCTTTTCTAGAAATTCCGGAAAGTGATCAAAAGATTTTCAAAGTTTTGAATGTTCCTTAGATGAACGAGAATGTTTAAACAATTTTTAAAAACTGTCAAAAAGTTTACAGAAATCCTAGGTATAGTATTAAAATATCATATAATATAATTCAAAAATCAATAAATGATAAAATAACAAAAAGACACTGTTTTTGACGGAATATAATTAATATTTTCACTTGATATAAAATAAAATTCACGAAAAAAATCGGAATAGAATGCAGGAATCATCAAAAGATGAGACTAAAAGAGTTCGAATTGTAGTAAAAAGGAACAAAAATTCTAGTCAACTATCACAATATTTGCATTAAAACTCAATTAATTCCTGGAAATTCAGAGCTTTTTGCGTACTGAGCAAACTTCCTTATCGACAAATGAGAAGACTGTAGCAAAGTTTAGATAAAGAGGGTCGCAGTTTCTTTAACTTGGTAACTCTCAAGGTATACATATTTCAAGAAGACGATCCTTGCTGAACGATGGCGCTTTCGTCACTAAATTCAACCTAAAAAGACTTTGCCTAAAACACTTTCTATATATTTTTTGCAATGAATTAAACAATGTTTATATAATAAAAAAATTTGAAATTCAATAACTGTTACAATAAAACTACAAACTTAAGAAGAAAGTGATTGCTCATTTACCCTAACAGCTCAGAATATTCTGAGATTGTTCGCAGAATATTTCAGAATATTCTAAAATATTCTGAGAATATTCCTAGAATGATAAAATGTCCAAGTAAAAAATGTTTCAGAATATTTTTAAAAAATATTTTCAAAAAATATACAAAATATATGGTCCAGAACATTAATAAATAGCGATAGGTGTTAATGTGGTCAATAATTTGGATAGTAAAAATAAAATATTCCAAAAAAATTCACTGGGAGTATTTTCAGAATATTCTTACAAAATGATTATAAAATATTACCGAAATATTCTGAGCACGTAATAAAAATATTCAAAAATATTTTCAGAATATTCTTCAACGTTTTTTGGAACGTTTTTCAGTAGAAATAAAAAAAATTTTTTTTTTTCGAACGGAAAATTTTTTTGTATTTATTCACTTTTTCGACCATGAAAACGTTTTTCAGTCGAAAAAAAATTTTTTTTTTCGGAGGGAAAATTTTGTTTTCTTGTTTTTATGAACTTTTTCGACCATAAGAACGTTTTATAGTAAAAAAAAAATTTTTTTCAAGGGAAAAAATTGTTTTCTGTTTTTTTTTTCACTTTTTCGACCCTTGGAACGTTTTTTAGTGGAAATGAAAAATTTTT
>JABFQI010000197.1:0-13699 GCA_022816925.1 Trichacis sp. ZL-2020 | reverse complement strand
CTGTCAATGATCATGATAAGGAAAACTCGTCATGTTTAGCAAATCAAGAAGTTCGCACGGATCAAGTTACTAAAGGTACACAGTAATCTGCGTGTGCGTGCTGTGACTAATATTTTATCCATAAAAAGATTAACTTACCAACTTGAGAACGTAGTTACGAATTCGCGTAACAAAGTATTACTACCTAATTTATTTTAGATGCTCAAAGTCAGCAGCGGCTTCCAGAATCGATGTTTCTTCATGATAATGGTCACGTTCTTATCCCGGAGACTATCAATTTGTCTGATATACCCATAGTTTTTGTCAACTCCGTAGACAATATAGAAACCTCGATGGAAAATAATAATGTGTTAGCTGCGGCAGACATGAGGTTGCAGACAGAAATAACGGATCAGACTTTACCAAATTTTGAAAAATATGCAATTGAGGAGCAAGGTATTTCTCGTAAAATTGAGTTACTATTCGTTTTCCAACTAGCAACTCAATCTCGTTTTTAGTTTCAGAAGAAACAACTCCCCAAAAGGAATTAAATTCTTTCGTACCGTTTGCTACACAAACCTTGATTGAAAATAATGATGTGTCAGCTGCGGCAGGCATAAAATCTTACGTCGGCAAAGTTATTATTGATGTTGAGAATAACACACTTGTTCAGGATTCGAAAGAGGCGGAATCAACAGGCCAGAATTTTCAAACTTTAGAAACAAATACAGTTGATGATCTAGGTATTTTTTTATTTGATGAAATTATTCCTAAAATTCAACAATATTTTGAACTCTCGAAGAAAAAGTAGAATATAAAGTAATGTCTCAAGATCTTGATTAATTATTAAGTACTCACCGTAAAATTTTTTCTATAAATGCGTCGATTACAGTAATCTAATTCCTAGGGCGAATGGAAAGATCTTTCAGTCGTCTATGTGATATAATTCGTCGAAATTTTAAGTTTTTGTATGGCGGTTTATTTTTAGCAATTAACTTTTTTAAGCCAACTAAAAAACGCTACAATTGGCGATATTTGACGTTTCTGTAGCCTCTAACATTGGTTCTTTCACTCTGCCTTTTAGGCGATCTAGGATCGTCTTTTAGGTGCTTTTATAAGTGTTCATCATCAACCGTTGCATTTGAGCACGTGTAAATTCATCTAAAAGACATTACTGGATCGCCTAAAAGGCAGCCCGACACATTGGGAGAACTGTTTATTATATTTCACTACTCATTGAGCACCTTTCACTAAACGGAAGAGTTAAATACGATTTTACTAAACAAAAATATTTTACTTTTAACTAGTAGGTGGAAATAAGTGGAAAAAAGTGGATATTGTGTGAGATTTTATGTCCACTTATTTCCAATTGTTGACACTTACATCCACACTATTTCCACTTAAATCCACTCATCTCCACTTATTTCAACTTAAATTTACTTGTAGCTACTTGAATCCACCAATGACCACTTATTTCCATATTATTTCCACTAATATCCACTTACATATGGATATAAGTGGATTTAAGTGGAAATAAGTGGAGATAAGTGGATTTAATTGAAAATAATGTAGATCTAAATAGATACAAGTGGAAATAAGTGGACATAAGATCTCACATAACATCTACTTATTTCCACTTGTATCCACTTATCTCCACATCATTACCACTTAAATCCACTCATCTTCACTTATTTCCAAGTTATTTTCATTTGAATCCACTTATGGCTACTTAAATCCACTAAGAGCTTGTGATCCCTTCGTGCACTCTAAATTGATGTTCAGTTTACTCAAAATGATTAAAATCTACACCAACACTGCAAACAATGATGTCTTGCCACAAGAAATTTTTTGACGCCATTTTTAAAACGCTTTTAGCTGTCTTCAAAAAAACACGCTGAAATAAGACACTTCTGAATTGGACACATTGATTACGTGTCACAACACCTTTTTTTTGCAGTGAAAGCAGTACCAAACATTTACTCTACATCATTAAGTATGTTCCACTCAAATAGAAATTTTTTATTAATGGTTACTAAATGCGTAGTAAAAAAGCTCACTGTACTTCACGGCAAAAAATTATGTCTTGCCTCAAGACATTTTTTGACACCATATTTAAGACGCTTTTAGCTGTCTTCCAAAAATTAGACACAAAAAATGCTAAAATAAGATCTTTCTAAACGGGAGACATTGATCACGTGACTTTGTGTCTCATACAAAGACACGTCTTACCCACCATTTTTTGCAGTTTTAATAGTAATTTTAACGATGCAAAACTAAACAGTTTTCAGTAACTATTACTCAATAGATATAAACAGTTATTATACAACGTTTACTAAACGCGTATCATATTTATCACTGAATAAGTTTCCTTAGTACAGAACCGCTGTTAGGGGCTACAGAAACATAAAATAGCGCCCATGGTAGCGTTTGAAGTTAACTCACAGAAGTAAATTGTTGAAAATGAACCGCTTTCAAGATATTTAAAATTACGATATGTAACATTAAATACACTACTGAAAGATGCTTAAGTTCCTATCGGATTATAAGCGTTTCAACATCATTATTGTGAAAATCTCTTGCAAAACAACAACGTATGTTTGCCCGAGTAAAAAAATTTAGAGTTTACTGTGACCAACCGAGTATACCATCTAGTCAACGGCAGTCTACAGAGTATAAAAGAGTAGAAAAAAAACAGTATACGAAAGTATATCATTTAGCACTGAGGTATACTCCTGGTATAATCTTGGTACTACAATACCAAGAGTATACCTCATTGCCAAATGGTATACTTCCGTTTACTGTTTATTTTCTACTCTCGTATACTCAGTAGACTGTCGTTGTCTAGTGGGTATACTCGGTTGATCACCGTATACTCACTTTTTTTTTGAATCGGAATGGCCTATATTTCACCTACATTCCACTTATAGCTAATGTTTGGTACTTATACTTGAAATATAAGTCGAACATAGGTCCAATATTGGTGAAATATGGGTGTTTGAACTCAAAAGGAATATAGTTTTATAATTTCAAAACTTTAGTGTAGTATTTCGGACACCGCTCTCATCAGAATACGTTTCAAAAGTATATTGTTTAAAAATATATATTTTCAGACAGTCGAGTTTTAAAATGAATTTCGACCATAGCGGTTTCCGAATTCGTAGAGTAGTTTTCGAGTGAGTACACTAAAACTTTAAGAATAATGACACGAAAACGCATGAAAGTTCATTATGATTCCACGATTATATATTCATAAAATGTTGTACATGAAGGCTTAGTAAAAAAACCAGAAGCTTAAGAAATGACGTTTTACTTAATTTGTACTTCGAGATATCAACAAGTGATCAAATTATAAACTATAAATTGAGCGTATTACTCTATTCAAATGACTATTCGTTTCTCTAGTAACAACTTGATCTTGTTTTTGGTTTTAGGAGAAAATCTGTCTTTCAAGAATTGGAATGCTCCTAATCCACCAACTACGTATACTGAAATGTCTGAAGACGATAAAACGAAATTTCTTTTGGAAATGCTTATAAAAAAGTCCGATATGAAGCAAGTTGTCGAGAAACAAAAAGTTGCAAATGTGAACAACCTTCAAAGTACGATCTCCGACACGTTTCTGTCTGAAAACGTTGATTTAGCGCTTGTCAAACCGTACTTTCATCACGCAACTTTCAAGGTTTTGAAGAATCAAATACTTGAAAAAAAAAGGAGCAATTACTTTGTTTGCAGCGAGTGCGGAGATAGCGTGGATAAAGTAGAATATGTTTCCTGTTCCCGATGTCTATGCCGATTTGACAAAGTGTGCATGGGCATCGACAGTGAGGCGTCCATTGATGAAACTTGGATGTGCAATAACTGCACGTTGCTTAATGTTCGAGCGTCTTCGTTTTTCAAAGTTATATTTTAAAACAAAAATAATAACTCTCCCTTCGGGGAGTATATATTTTATTGTATTTCTAGAAAACTGGTCTTTCTCATTTTATAACAGACAACGAATACAACGCTACTTATAGTGATAGCTTTTTATTATAGAATAAATTTTTGAGCTCCAATGAAAAATGTTTTTGAATTTCAAGTAATTTATTACTGTAATAAAATGACTGATTTATGAATTACATACTTGCCAATAAATGAATGTAATGAAACTGTTGTTTAGTAAATAATTATTCATTACCGTCCCTTTCAGTACTCGTGATCCTGTTATACTATTTACAAAAAATTGTTGAAAATGAATGTTTTAATTGATGAATCCATCTTACAAAGTTTTAAACAATGCAGTTCCGAGATGTAGACTGAAAAGGCTAGGTATCTTCTCTCCACATTAATGAAAAATTTTGCCGCTGCCGTGAAATAATAAGTCTTGCCGCTGCGGGAGAGAAAAATCTTAATATTTCATGGTGATACGAAATTTTGTGCAGTAAGTATATTAATTTATTTACACTGATTGCACGGAAAAAACTGTTATGTCATCGCAACAATGTACGTATTGTTATTTGCGTTATGGTAATGACGACCATACACTTCGTTGCTGTCGCAATACAATTTTATTATCATGACCCAAAATTTCGTTTTTACGAAAAAAAAATGACGTTTTTACGTTATTATAACCCAAAAATTTTATGGTAGTGTTCTGTATCTAGAATTATTGTTGCTGCAACTATAATTATGGTGGTAGTTCATCAAATTTTTTTTCCGTGTGTCTTTCCAATGTTTACCGATTACCGAGTCGACTTTTTCAGCTCCGAAATTCAAGTCAGTTTTATATGACTAGGGTAATAATTTCAATTTAAGACCCTTGAAGAGTAACGATCCATAGGGTGCTCATATAGGTACTCATAAGCGACCTAGAGAGAGCGTATAGGTCCTACAAAATAAGTATAGGGAACACATAGGAGACTTCTAGGAAATCTACAGTAGACCTATTACATAAAAGGCGTACAAATTGAATGATCGTGAATTTTGAGTTTATTAATTACCTACATATTCCCAACAGGTCACCTGTAGGTCATCCAAGTATTAATAGGGTAAGTATTAGACACCATATGCACTGAAAAAATTTTCACTCTTAAAGTTGTGACATCGACAAGAAAAAGTCCCATTTTTCTAGTATTAGAAGGACAAGACGCCCAACACTGTAAGAAATCCAATGTCAGACAGGAAATATTAGGAGAAATATTGATATTGTTCCGTTTTCAGCTGGTAAAGATTGCAAGTTTTCTCAGGAAAATTCCAATCCTAAACTGGACATTGTACCATTTGAAAGTTCCGTCCTTCAAATACTGTTCAGACAGGACTTTTTACAGTAAAATTTTATTCAGTGTAGATAGTTGTTTTCCTAGAGGGGTATACTCGTGGGTACGAAATAATTCAAACAACGTGTGAGTATGTCCTCCTGAGTATGAACACGCTAAGTACAGAGTACGTGGAATTCTTGTGCTTACACAAAGAATATAAGGCAAACTAGAGAGTACACGAAAAAAAATCTGTAGTCTGTATCCGTTAGTGAATCATCGACTATCACGCAGCAGGGTTGAAAAGAAGTGATAAAAAGAAAATGTCCTCGGAAAATATATGTACCGGCAATAATGACATAATTCGATCAGAAAGTGTGCAAAGTACATCTGCTTGTGACTCTCAAACACCAAGAAAGAAAAAGTGTCTTCGATTTTCGATCCTTCGACAAGAGTTGTTCGCGATGGTTACGTTTTTCACAAAAATGAAAAATATGTATCCAAAAGAAGCTCAGAAATCACGAAGTATGCCTCATTTTTTGTTCTTCATAAAAAGTGAATCGAGAGTGTCCATTGTTTGATAAAATTTTTTACATCGATATAACGCTAGTAATACGAAACTATCAGCTACAGTGCGTCATTTTTATTTCATAAAGTAAGCTTTCGCAACGAAGAGAGTACAGTTTCGCGACAGTTGTCTCAAGATTAAAACATTTAAAAAGTTTGTGAATATTATGATTTTTCATTAAATGGTCACACAAACGACGTACCGGATTTTCGGCACGTGTTCTAATTGTGGGTTATATTTTCATATGTATACACATGTATCTATATATATATATGTATACACGAACCCATCATATATTGAAAATGTACTTGTACTCCGAAAACGATTACATGTGTGTTTTTTAAAATTTCAACAAGTACGAATTTCCCAAAGTAGAGTATGAACACAGAGTATATGCAGAGTATACACAGTAGAGTATGTACACAGTGCATGAACACGTGCTCAATGTCGAGCTATAGCGCTACGTACAAAGTACGCTTGTTGTAATGTACTACCGTACTCGCCGCGAGTTTACGTACTACAAAAGTACAATTACGAGCTGCAACCGAACCTATTTTCCGCTTGAATACCTCCCTTGGAAAACGGTTACCTATAGTTTTCCTTTAGTTCTCCTGTAGTTCACCTGTAGACGCCACAACTATAGTTCAGCTATAGTTCTCCTGCAATTCCCCTGCAGTTAACCTGCAAATGACCTACAGTTTACCTATAGTTTAACTATAGTTAAAAATTTAGAAAAAACTATTAACCTGTAAACTATGAAAGTATATGTTATATATAACTATAAAAAACTTTAAAAACTATATGAACAATATAATCTTCATTTTTTACTACAGGTGAACTACAGGTGAACTATAGAGTTACTATATGTGCCTGTAGGTGAACTGTATGCACCTGTAGGTAACTACATGAAAAATGTAGGTCATTTGCAGGTAAACTATAGGTAATTTGCAGTGTAACTAAAGGTGAACTGCATGCACCTACAGAAGAACTATAGGTGAACTATAGGAAAACTGTAGGTAACCGTTTTCCAAGGGTTAAACAGTACTTTTAATCTATGTAGGCTACTCGAAATGTACATTGTTAAAAAAAAATTGGAAAATTTCCTATAAAGCTATTGGAAGTTTCTAACCCATATTTTCTATGTAAATTTTCCATAGACTACTATTGAAATATTCCATGCGCTTCTATTAAAATTGAGGAAAAATTCTTCCTTAATTTATGGAAAATTTTCGATTGAAGTATGTTATTAGTACAGTGGGGAAAAAATACCATACGCAGTATGGAAAAATTTCAATCTATTTTAAAAGTGTACATGACATAAAAAATTTTTTACAGATACGCTTATTGCACAAGCCCGAATTGCCGTTTGTCACTTAAATCTATCAATGGTGGGCCGTACGAGTACACGTCCGGCAATGTTAATAGTCATAAATGCACATACAATACAAGCCAGGAGTTTTCAAAGTTTATGCTAAAATCAGAACTATATAAATATTCGAAGGTGTCTCCGTATGCCGACCCGCGAACTGTGTGGGATTCAGTTGTAAAGACTACCACGTTAGTATATTAGAGTGTGCAAACCTTAATATCTTTGCAAACAGTGTTTTAGTTGCAAGGACGGATCCAAGGGAGGGGTCCTAGGGGTCCGGACCCTCCCCGAAATATCAGAGTTCAGGTGGATTGTGAGAAGTGCATTTAAAATTTACAATAATATGGACCCTTCCCGAAAATATTTTCTGGATCCGTCCCTGTTTAGTTGCAATAATTTGCAGTAAATTTCGTTACAGAATAAAATGATGTTCATAGCAAAGAGCTTTAGCAATTCACAAAAAATTGTATTTTTGGAATTGATCACAAATAACGTTTTCATGATGCTAAAGTGTTCTAAACCTCAAACTTATTACGTCGTGACAATTTTCGAACGGGCGACACGCACTGCAAAAAATGGTGTTCAAGACGTGTCTTTGTATATGAGACACAAGGACACGTAATCAATGTCTCTAGTTCAGAAATATCTTATTTTAGCGCTTTTAGTGTGTAATTTTTTAAGACATCTGAAAGCATCTTAAAAATGGCGTCAATAAATGTCTTGTGGCAAGACATCATTTTTTGCAGTGCGGGTGCGTACAAATTCACACTCCAATAAACCATCCCTCTATATCCCTCTTACTCCCCCCCTCTCGTCTGAATAAAAAGTTAATTAACAACATTACTGAACCAAAGAGAAATAGGTCAAATTTAGTATATTTTTTATTTTGGTATATTATGTATAGCGAACTTAATTTCATGCAGGTACACATTAGCGCTTCAAAACAATCAGGTTACTTACAAAAAAATGTTATCCTCTATAAAGGGGTGGTTGAGTGTCAAATCACCTAAAGAATGTAATTACCAGTTGAAGGAATTTGGTAATTACTACAGTAAAAACCCGTTCAAGCATGCGGACGTGAGGATAAAAACCGAAGTCCTCAATGTTGATGGCGAAGATGAACCAGTCGTAGCTATCTTCGATCTAACTTTAGTTAAAAAACTCAACGATGCTGAAGACTTGACGTCTGCTCGACTCGATGCAGACTGCACATTTAAAGTAGTACCGAAGCGCCTGTTCAAGAAGAAAAAATCTCGGGGACAGCAATTTTTGACGATAATCGTTCCCTACAACAAACGAGTGAGTTTCTGTGCTATCTTTTGTTACATCCCTATTGGACATCTTGTAATAGTTAATAATTCATGAATTACAAACTATTACAGTCGAAAAGGTAGGTATCAGTTTTTTTATTATTTTTTTTTCTCATCGGACAATTTGCCTCGTGCACTGGTTTGTATCGTAATTTAATTGATTGAAACCACTATTCAATCAATTCAATGCCGATAAAAATCAATGCACGCGGCAATTAGCGAAAAAAAACTGATACCTACCTTGCCGGCTGTAATAGTTTGTAATTCATGAATTACAGACTATTACAAAATGTCCGATAGGGATTAATAATGATCGGTGACAATATAATAAGAAGTATGTCGATAATTTTAAAGAATATACCAGTGGTATCATTCTTAATGGCGCGTAAAACGGAGAGTCATTACAAAGTGGCATTCCAATTTTTCAAAACAACGTTCCCTCGAATCGAAGTAAAAGGATTGATGTCCGATTTTGAGAATGCCATAGGGAACGCAGCGACGGCTATATTCGGGTCTATAAAATTAGACAAGTGTCTCTTCCATTTCATGCAGGTATGCATCAATAACAGTTGTACTTTGAAATGCAGCTAGTTTTGAATTGCAAAATTTCATTGAAAAAAGGAATGTCCTTGCGGATGTCCAAAAACGCGAAAGGAAAGAAATGGAAGTCTTTGACTTACGTATATATGAAAAAAAAAACCCTCAATAATAATCAACTTCAACAACTTGAAACTCAACGACATTAATACATTTGCATGTTAACGTACCCCCGCATAATCACGGCACCTATAAATACAATCGAGTTAGCACAACCCCACGAGTTAGCACAACCCCGAGTAAAAAAATTTTGAGTATACGATGATCAACTAAGTATACCAACTAGACAACGACAGTCTACCGAGTATGCGAGAGTAGGAAAAAACAGTATACGGAAGTATACTGTTACTCATTTGGCACTGTGGTATACTCTTGGTATACTAGTAAAAAGAGTATACCAGGAGTATACTTCAGTGCCAAATGGTATACTTCCGTATACTGTTTTTTCTACTCTCGTATACTGGGTAGATTTTCGTTGACTAGTGGTATACACGGTAGACTGTCGTTGACTAGTTGATATATTCGGTTGATCACCGTATATATACTCAAAATTTTGTTTCCTCGGGACGTCGAATAGCAATATCGTTGTAGTAGAACAAAATTTGAAAAAATTTTTTGCATAAACGCTGCAATTCTTGGGTTAACGTTGTTGCATTCAACTAATTCGTAATTCTTGAACGCAGGCATTATTCAGAAAGTACAAAAGCTTTGGCCTCATTTCAATTATGGAGAATCTCGTAAAGAAGAATCCAAATAACGTAAGTTTTTTCACGTACCAAGAACGTACTAACAAATACAATGGATTCTTAAAATTCACCTAAGGGGCCATTCGAATATTACGTCACCAATTTTTTGCTTTTTTTGACCCCCCTTCCCCCTCCCCCTCGTCACCAAACATTACTATTCGGTCACCCCCTCCCCCTTTGGTGACGTCACGATAATTTGCTTAATTGATTCATGGACTTGCAATAAAAATGTTGCACATAAATTTACAAGTAGTGAAAAATCATTTATTAATATTCAAAAAATTGGAACTTTTTTGAAAAATTTTCTATTTCAATCAAAATTGAAAATAAACAAATGAAATCAAAATTATTGAATCGAAAAGAATGGGAGACTAATTATTCAAAATTGCATTGTATCAAAAAATTCACCTTGATGAATTTTTATAACAGAAAATCAAAAATGATGTGATCGAAAGCGAAACTCCCCCTCTCCACCCACGTCATCCTACCGACATCATTTGCAATACTCCCTTCCCCCCTCTTCGTAGTGACGTAATATTTGAATGGCCTCTAAGCATTATACAGCTTGAATGGACCATTTCTCGAATTTTCTACTCTGGTAATCAAAGTTACAGTATAATTATAGTATACGATTGAAAAGACGTTCACAAAGCCCGATGTCGTTTGGCCTAGAAGTCCATGCGTCTAAATGATAAAAACGTTGTAGGCTGTCCATGTCTGACCTAAGGAATATTTGTGTTCGCAGAAACGCTTTGAAGAGATTCGTGTTTCAATGAGGGAAAAGTTGCATCAAATGCTCGCTCTTCCGTTGCTACCCTTTGATGACATTATAGCAGGATTCGACATTGTGGAGAAATCATTTCTGAACATCATCACGCCTCAAGAAAAATCGCTAAACAGTGTCCTTTCGAATTTCGACAAGCGTTTAATACGATTCTTGAACTATGTAAGAAGATATTGGATGAAAGAGAGGCGAATGAGGCAATTTTGTTGCTTCCGTGACGATGACAGGACAGACAACCGCTTGGAATCATGGCATAGAGTTTTAAATACAATTATGGCGCGTAAAAATCCCCATCCTACTGAATTCATAAGTACGTATACCACATAGTTATGCTCTAAATCAAATATAAGTTAGTACAGGGATTAATGTTGAATAATAATTTATATTTTCAGAGAAGATTTCTCGAGCAATTATTCGCGCACATGAGCGATTTGAAGAGGCAGTCAACGATCTACCAGTCAAAGGAAAACCGAAGCATGTCATTGAAAAAGAGGCACGATTGAGGGAATATTGGGATAAATTGACAGCAAGGGAATTTACCGTTGAACAATTTTTGTTTCGAGCCGGCAAGCTGAGTAGTCGAGATAACGATTTAGATGATTATTTGGAAAGTAAGGATAAAGTTGTGCGTCGCTATATTGAGTACTATATGACTTTCAAAAATGTTGGAATCCATGAAAATAAAATATTTTTGCTTCTACCCACGCGACTTTAGCGCTTTTTAATGCCAGTAGAGCACTCCTACGAATCAGTTTAATCATCGATAGACAATGTGCTATTATTACACTAAGATAATATCATTTGTTTTGCAGATCTCACTTTTGACGTTGAAATACTACCAGAGACCTTTATAATCGACAATTTCTCTGAACAAGCTATTTTCCAGTATCTGGAAGATCCGGAAGAACATAATTTGAACACCGATGAAAATGTTTGCAACAAAGAGAGTTCTATGGACTTCAATGCCGTAACGGTCGATTCAGAAAATTACGAGATTGAGTATCTTGAAGAAAATGAAAAAGATGTCATGGAATGGATTGAAATTGAAAAAAACGTTAAGTAATGATGTTGTAAAAAAGTTGCTATGTTTTTATAAATTGAGTTTGTAACACTTGTTAATAGACGTTTTCATTTCGTGTATTTCTTCTTCTTATTTCTTTCATGAAGGAAGGAAAAATTTCCCTCGAACCCAAATAGCTTTAAGGTGTGTAGTGTATTATCATTTAAATCTATAGAGTACGAGAACGATTACACCATATTCTTGAGAAAAGAGTGGAAAATGATGTACAGAATATGATTGAGCAGCATATGCTTCGTACTCTTGTAAGAAACAAAGTGCAAAATTATTAAAGTACGAATACAAGTATGCCGTACTCTTAGAAACGAGAACGCAAACGATGTACAGTTCGAGTACAAGTAAAATTAATACACGGTGCACTCGTGTGACTGAAGTGCGGGACAATCAATTGAGTACGAATACACGGTACTCTTGCAAATTTTACAAAACGAAATGATGTAGATTACGAGCAAATATATTATATACTCAGAAAAAGGATTTCGATGCTCAATTAACAAAATCGTACGATTTTGTTTGGATCCTGCATTTTTTTACAATTGAGCAGGATGTTTTGTCGACTAACTGAAACATAATTTTCTTAAAGTAAAAAATTTTTTTTATTCAACAAAATATTCCATTGAATCGATAAAACTCTGGTTTTATCAACCAAAAATCCATCTGTAACATAAACGGAACATTTGTTTGTTGTATCAATTTAAGAAAAATGTGTTGCTGAATTAACAAAACTTCAGTTGAATTAAAAAAACATTTTTTTAAAACGAGTAAATAATATAGGACATATATATAACGAGCATATGGCATTTAATGCAATAGAAAAGTACACACTAATCGATTTATATTTTCATTAGTCTTTTCAACCGATACACAGAATTGAAAAAATTGGTGTGAGTGTAGATACTTGCCCGAGTGGAAAAAAAAGATCAGAAAAATATCAAATATATGTTTTTAATGTGCGAAAAAACATCCGTTCATGAATATAAATATGATGTTTAATCGTCAGGGTCGGAAATATCAATCTGACATATTTTGGCATACATCACTCTGACATTTATAATATAATATCATATTGATATATTTAAATTAATGTATATATGATGTTTTTTCGAAACATTAATACTATATTTTGTCGGTGATGTTTTTATGAAGATTTTGGAATGAGTACAATTGTATTTACAAAATTCGTGTTTTATTATAAAAATATCAAAAATTAACATTAATCAAAATGTCTTACAAATATCACTTTTAGATATCACTTTCGGCGCATAGGGGGACCACAAAATTGAGAGTATGCACTTCGTACAACATTATAAATGTCGTTCTCGGTTTTCAAATTCGCTCGTTTCACAGCGCGATATTTTTTTGCACATTCTTGGTCGAGCTTTCTTTTTTTATTCTCCATGTTTTATTATACAAAAAGATTTCACAACTTTTAAAACATCCTGATCTTTTTTTTCCATCACTCGGGTATTAATATTTTACATCAGCTGATAACATTTGATCAATGTAAAGGAATGTGCATTTCTGAACATCATATAAAAGTTCAGATTCGAATGTACGAAAATGTTTTTCTGGAAAACATCATTATTATATATTGGAGCGAACGTCACGAAAAATATATCAATGTGATATTTTCTGACTTTAATCTGACCTTTTTTTCCACTCGGGATGTAAATGGTTTTGCCCAGTACACTCGAACCTCCCAAATTGCACACTCTCGGGAACGCAAAACCTCTCAAATTGCACATGACGCGCTCTCCCAAATTGCAGTGGTAGGTTATGTGTTTGTTGACAGTTCATTTTGCGTAATGTCACGCAATGTTGTGGAGTGCATTCAACACATGTATTGAATTCAAAATTAAGTTTAGTTATTTTCCGTCTACCGTTTCTTTTGAATCAATGTGAAGTTGTTTTTTTAACTAGCGATAAAAAAATATAAATTTCTGTGAATGATAGAATTTAATTTTTCCAAAAGTAACATGAAAAATTAATATTTTTCACATAAATTAGTACAGAACAGAGTAAATATTTCATTTA
>JABFQI010000196.1:0-13729 GCA_022816925.1 Trichacis sp. ZL-2020 | reverse complement strand
TACTACTGTTTTTTTTAGTAAAAGTTGAAATTCAAGTTGAAATGATTTTCGAGATAAAAAACTAGTCATGCATGTTCAGGCGTGATCAGGTAAATACTTAATTAATCAGGGTCTGTTCAAGCCCAACGTCTCAGGCCTCTTCATTTTTTTATCGCGTTTATAATGAACTATAATAATTTTCAAATTTTTAATTGCAACATTGGCCTAACATTGGAGCAACATTGTCCATCAACTGTTAGTAAATTGCTCTTCATACAGTAACAACGACATTGGGTCCATTGTGCGTCCAATGTTGTTTCAGTATCAATAACCAACAGTTTGTAACCCACGTCGACCCAAAATTGGAGTAACATTGTCTCCTCACTGTTGGTAAATTGCTCTTTATACAATCACAACAACGTTGGGATTATTGTGCATCCAACGTTGGTCCAGTATCGGTAACCAACAGTCGGATGCCAAAGTCGGACCATCGTTTATTCGTTCGTCACCGTCAATGAAAAGTTAAGATTTTTGGCTGCGTTGGCCCGTTTAATGGCTTGCACTGTTCAACATCCATTGAGCGTATTTACTCAGCGAGGATCGAGTTGACTTCTCTGTGAAAAGTGGCAACCAAGTCAATTAAAATTTAGCAAAAATAATTGAAAGCGAGTACGATAAAATTAACTTCGAGTGCGCATCAGGCTGGCGATCGTACTCGCTTTTGATTGTTTTTGCTATTGGGAATAAGTTCTTGTCCTTTTTGTAACAAATTGAGTCGTTCATTTACATGTAAACCGTCAAATTAATTTTATTCAAAGTATCCGCCTTCGGCACTTATGATCTTCTCCCACCTTTTTGGTAGCAAATAAATACCTTGTTAAAAAAATTCTTCTTCTTTCCATTTGATCCATTCGTCGAGCCATTTTTGAACGTTTTCATAAGAAGTGAACCGCTCTTCGGAAAGAGCTGACTACCTGAGGTGGAACAAATGGAAATCGGAAGGAGCAATATCTGGCGAATATGGCGGATGGGGCAAGATTTCTCAGTTGAGTCCTTCTAAGTATGTCTTCACCGCGATTTTGCAACATGGAGCCTGGGGTTTTCGTGTAAAAAAATCAGCTAATCATGCCTGCTGTTTAATTCCGGCCGTTTCTGTTTTAGAGCCCGATTTATTCTCATCAACTGCTATCGGTAGAGGTCACCAATGATGGTTTCGTATGGTTTTCAGAGTTCGTAATAGATGACGCCCCTCTGGTTCCACCAGATACACAGCATGATCCTAGAACCGTGAATATTGCGTTCCAGGATTGTTGGACCTGGTTCTCCTGGCTTTGTCCATGATTCGGGCCTTTTAGGATTGTCGTAGAAAATCTATTGTTCATCGCCCGTGTCGATACAATGCAATAAGTTCTTCCTTTTATATCTTCCGAGCAGTATTTCGCATATGACTAAACGTCTCTCGATATCTCTCTCTCTCTCTCTCTTAATTGATGTGGGACCGAATTTCCAATTTTGTGGACTATTACCATGGCATGCAAATGCTTGCCATTAAAAGGGTGGACAATCAAAAGAGACTAACCCATATTTCGATAAGGCTCATTTTCTCATGACATCTGACAGGACAATGAGTCTTATCGAAATGTGGGTTACCCTCTTTTGATTGTTCACCCTTCAATAGTCGATCTATCAATATCTAATGCATTCGTCTGGACTGGACGATAAGCATAAGGTATTTTATTTTCTGAAATGATTATTAACGACAACGTTTTGATGAATACTATTGTATTATTTTTATCAATGTTTACATGTATTGTGACTAGAATTTCGGAATTCATTTCGTTTAATTCTTGTGCCCAGACAACTTCGATTTTTAATGTTTAACTTTTTATTAACTTTCCGAAGAGAGCTCAATTTAGAGCCGAAATATTAAACATTTGACACTTTTATAATGTGTCTTCATTTCATTGAAATTTGGCTCCAAGGGATCAATAATTTCATCCAAATCCTTATAAGAATTACAATTCTTGACCTCATAAAAAAATTATAAGAATTTTACTCCTTATAAGATGGCTTTGAACACCTTATAAGAAGTAGTAATTTTTTAAAGAACACCTTATAAGATAGTTTTCTTATAAAAAATGACAAATTTTCAAAAAGTGCGAAAACTTTGCAATTCATTTTCACCCAAATATTTATTAAACCGTGAGTAATGAACCATAAATTTTTTTTGATAGATGATTCTTATAAGAATTAATTTCTTATAAGAATTTTATGAGGTGGATCTTTTTCAAATTGAATAGTACGCCAAGTTAACGGATTTTCGTGAGGAATTATTTTTGAGGAAATAATAAATAAACTTCTAAATAATTATAAATCCTAGAAATTGATTATTTGATTCAAATTTCCCCAAGTTTCATCATTTTTTATTAAAGAATATTCAGAATGAGGAAAGATTCTTTTTAACACAAAGCCAATGTTAATGTTATTTATACTTTTAGATTTTGAGTTCGCCATTGAAATCTGGCATGATTTTGAACCTTACAAACGTTGTTATAAAACTGTAAATATAATTTCATAACTATAAAAAATATGGAAAAATTGTTAAGAATCGCGTTGAATTACTTTTAATTTATAAAATATTAGATTGAAATAAAACAATTCTTATTATGATTTGTCAAATACTTATTACGCTTTAAAAACTGATTATTCTCTCATGTTAAGAGCATTCTGTGTTTGCTCAATCGATAAGATAGGAATTTGCAACGTTTTTTTAATTTTCATAATTTTTAGAAGCTCAATTTTTTTACAACTTGGCCTCAGTATTATTCTTTGTGATTGATTGCATCTTCCCGAAGTAAAAAAATTAACTTTTACGAAAGTCTTTATGTGTGAGTTGCAAATCCGTTTTTTAATGGGCCCAAAATTTTTGCCATGTTCTTAGATGTTTTCCAGTTAATCTTAACTGGTTAATAAAGTAATTTTTTCAAATCGCATCTATTTTAGTTACTCTTTTCAGATGTTTTATCTAAAAATTGATTTTTGTCTTCATTTTAAGATTTGATACAAATAATACCATGTACTAGAAAATTCCAGGAAGTTCTAAATACTTCAAGTAGGTTGCATAAAATTTATGATGTTCTAAAAGATTCTGGCATTTTTCAGACCGTTTCATGATATTCCAGAAAGTTATAGAATTCTAGAAATGGTTCTTAAAAGTTTCAAAGTGTTCTGAAAGGTTCTTTAACGTTCAATATGGTTAGAAAATATTCAAAGCGAGATAAAGAATGCTATAAAACGTTTTTTTGATTGATTTCTAGAACATTAAATGAAGTTTTGGATTATTCTACAAGTTATTATTTCTCAATATCTCAGTAAATTCTAGAATATCCTTGGAAGGTTGAAGAAAATTCTAGAAGATGCTGCAAAATTGTGAAATGTTCTACAAAATGTCATAAAGTTTTGAAAATCGTACAAGGTTTTGAAAGTTCTATGTTTTACAAAGTACTAGAATGTTTTCAAAGGTTTTAGAATATTCTAGAAATTTCCAAGAAATTTGAGAAGGTTAAAAAAATTCCTAGAAGATTTAGATGGTTGAAGAATATTTGGAAAATTCTGTCAATGAGTCTAGAATGTAATGGAAGGTTTCAGAAGGTTCTAGAATTGCCCAAAAAATTCTATAAGATTCTAAAATTGTGCAGAACTTTCCAGAAGACTCGAAAAAGTTTTAGAATGTTTTCATGAGTTTTGAAATTTTCAAAAAATCCTGAAAGGTTGAACAAATCCTTGAATATTCAAGATTAAAAAAAAATATTCTTGGCAATTTTAAAAAGTTTCAAAATATTTCAGAAGATATTATAATTTTGGAGACTTATTATGAAGTTTTGGAATATTCTAAAAGTTTTAGAATTATCTGGGAATTCTCCAAAAATTTTAGAACGTTTCAAAAAATCTTAAAAAATTCTGGAAAGTGTTATAATGTTCTGCAAAATTGTGAAATGTCCTTAAATATTCTTGAATGATGAAAACAATTTCAGTACGTTTGAATAAGTTCTAGAAAATTCTAGCAAGTCTCAGAATGTTCTAGAAAGTTCTAGGGAGTTTTGAAAGTTGGAAAAGATGTCGAAAGGTTCTTCGAACATTCTAGAATTCTGAAAGGTTGAAAAAGTCCTAGAAGATTCTAGAAAATGTGAAGCTCTGAAATGTTGAAGAAAGTTTAGAAGATTCCAATTGGCATTAGAATGTTCCAAAATATAGGCTGCATGATGAAATGACAAAACGAATGAAATTCACTATTTTTTATTACAACATGTGTATAAATAAATCAATACACATTCCACAAATGAATAATTATTATTTACTAACAAAATAACACTCAATCAAGAAATTTTTATGGAATTATTCATCAAGATATCTGACAAATGCATCATTTAAGAATTAAATTTTACATCATATGCAAATCTTAGATTATTAATGTAATAAACATATTGTTCCAAATTTTCTTTCCAGGACGATGATCGTGGCGTACCCTGGAAAGCTGTCCTAACTTCCCTCCCAATGTGGGCGATCACGGTGACGCAATGCGGCCAATCATGGGCATTTTACACGCTTCTCACAGAGTTACCAACCTACATGCAGCAAATCTTGCATTACGACGTCAAACACGACGCGTTTTTATCCGCGCTACCGTATTTAACAGCTTGGGTAATGGGTCTGGCCATATCAGCCTTCGCTGATGCGCTTTTGGCACGAAGCATTTTTTCCCCGCGGACTTCGATTGTTTTCTGGAATTCGGTAGCTTCCATTGGTCCCAGTTTGAGCTTCATCGGTGCTATTTGGGCAGGCTGCGATCGCCTGACCGTGATGATGATGCTTGCTGGTTTAGGATCACTTTATGGGGCAATTTATGCTGGCAACCAAATGAACCATATAGCTCTTGCTCCACGCTACGCAGGAACACTTTATGGATTGACCAATGCGGCTTCGAACATTTGCGGATTTTTGGCTCCTTATGTGATTGGCATCATTGTCGATGGAAACGTAAGTACAAATGATTTGGTGATGTTCTATGGTAAATGTCCCAACTAGCGCGTTTTCAAAGTTTTCACCGCGATCGATGCAGCATAAAGTTATTGAAAATTGTTGTAATCAGAAAAATATTATTTTAGAACAGCCCCGTCCGACTTCATATACCGCACCGTGTATTTCGATTTCCACCTATTATCTAAAAAGTTATAGGTGGCGCTACACGACGGGCAGGCCAGAGCAGGCGTTGCCCATGGCAACGTACAGATAATTGGAGCCAGAACGTAAACAAACATATCAAAATAAAGACGATATGAATGTGCGATTGTTTAAGTGCAAGTTTTTTAAAATTTTGTTGTTGGGCCATTGTTTTAATAAAATGCCAACGACCTGTATTGCTTTCAAATGTACCTCGGGATACAATACTAATCCCGAAAAAGTACATTTATTTCGAGTTCCGAAAAATCCAGATAAAGCAAAAGCTTTGGAAATCGCTTCTGGTCAATATATAAAAATACGATTTTCGCAATCTGTATAGATAGATGCATAAAAAATCATTAATTGACAATTAATGTTATTTTTGCGATGAATAAAACTTTTTTTGTAGTTATACGCAGTAAAAATTGATCGAAAACAATTTATTATATGTATCAAATCGATAACAACAATCAAATCTAATATTTCTGCTGCTCTGAATGTATGTAATAAGCGCTGCTCACATTATACGCGATTTCAAATATACCGCACTTCAGCAACCTGGCAATCGCTGGCGCCACCTACAACTTTTTAGACAATACGTGGGACATTTTTAGTAGGAGTCGGACGGGGCTGATTGTACTTCATCCAATGGTCCAACCTTATAAACGCTATTCCTTTCAATGTACTTTATAAAATTACAAGTAACAACTGAATTCTTGTTCTAAGATCCAATTATTATCATTGTTTGTAGAATACAAGCTTGAAAATTTTATTTCGTTTCAGTGAACCACTCGGAGTGTCTGTAAAATTTTTGAAATTTTCCATTGTATCGACGAGACAACTGCACACGGAAAAAAATTAAATACACTGAGTGTTGTGTACACTGAAAAAAAGTATCAGTCATGGTTAACCATTAATTTTAGTTTAAAAACGTCACAACTTTATATTCCGAGTCTATACAATCAAAAAAAATTATTCGAAACAACTGAATTCTCCGGGTAACGGTGACTAAGTTTTTAGTAAAACTGGCAAAATTCGAGCAGTCAATTTTCTAGCATCGGCCTAATTTGTATTTTTTTGAAAATTAAATAAAAAGAGAACAATTTTTTAAAAATTGAAAATTGTAAAAATTATTCAAAAAAAGGAAAATTTGAATATTTATGTTTCTTATACTAATTGAATTTGATTAGTTTTACCACAAAATTTAGTCATCCACTTAGTTGTATGTACTATTAAGTTTTGATTAACTTTACTAAATTCTTAGTACAGTTTACTAAAAGTAAATAGTTATGACGTTTTAGTGAGTACTACTATTGAGATTTCTCTCAGTGTGCAACAGTATTGGTTCTCGTGGTAGGGAAATTTTCCTCAAAAAACATTCAACAAATTACTCAATATCCACATCACCCTGCTGAATCGCGTGCCCCACAACACTCAGTGTTGTAGAGCACAACATATGAAAAAGACATTCAGTACTGTTTTAAACACATTCAGTGTTGTGTAACGCCGTAGGAGCACCTACCAAATACCACACACCTTAGTTTAAACAACTTCAGCGCATTTGTTTTTGCATTTGTCGCAGATACTAATACGTAAATAGAAGCTCAAAACACTTGAAAACAACTAGGCAAAAGTGTATTTTTCAAGTGCATCGTTATCAAATGTTATTTATCGATTTGTGAAATATCTCCAAATAGAGAAATCAAAAGTCCGTGGGGTAATTCTGCGCACCTGGTGGAGTAATACCGCGCTCATTTAATCGCGCCAAAATATGCATCTTCTATAGATTATTTTCAGTATTCTAATTACTTTACGAATAAATTTAGTCGCAGCATAAATCCTCTTATATCATAGCACCGTTTGATATGTTTTAATGCAAGTACAAAAAATTAACCATAGTTCCAGGAACATGCAATAGTTTTCAAATTCTATACTTTATCAAATATTCATTTCCCCAAATGATCGACAAATTTGTTAAGTTGTTAAAAAATTCTATTCACACTGTTCAGTTATGATACAATAATATCAAAATTTTTAATCTCTATATTTCAATTTGAAAATTACGAAAAATTTCTCAAGATTTTATTATCTGATATTACTTTTGTCAATTTTAGCAGAAAACGAAATTTGTCCGAGTTACCGTTAACTTGATTCAATATAGATTTTTGCCGAGACCATAATCGCCGATATAAAAATAAGTAACATGCTTTATTTGCAAGTCAGCAAGAGTTAATCATTTGCTAGATGATAATAAACGACAAGCAAAAGACCCGAGTGTCTGTTGAATAGTTAGGGCCTTTTCCATTAACTACAGTCTAATGGCTCCAAGGATGTTTGGTGAAGCGCTGCCACGGACGTTGATTATAATTTATGATCGGCGCACTTCCACAAAACATTTCTTTCGCCGACTTTGCTTCGCGTCTGTCACCAGGACGTCATGTGGAGGTCACTAAAAGATCTATTGGAGTGAAATCGAAAATAGTCGGAATTCGTGCTAATTTTTTCTAATTGATCGATTCGCACAAGGAAAAAAATACTGTTGTAAAGTACGTAGATGAAGTGAGTTTTCGAATTGAAAATTTTGAACTCATTTGACTATATGTGGAAACTCATAAAAATTCAGCTCCATTATCAATTTCGGAATGTGAATGCCATTCTGAGAATTGTGAAGAATCTTTCTATAATATAATATTCGATCAACTATTTTTAGGAAAAAAAATTTATTTAAATACATCAAATTTCTTAGAAAAATGTTATTTTGAAAAATAACAGATTTTGACTTAGAGCCTAGCGCCTGGCATATGACAACCGGTGCAGCACGGAAAGAAGTTTGCAATTTGCGTACTGTTACGACGCATTGCTTCTGTCGCTAAAAATTTTTAACTGTTCACTTCGAAGTCTCTTCAAATATGACTTGGACAAAATTATTGTTTACTACAGTAATAATCAACATGAATTGTAAAAAAAGTTCTCCGTTTTACGAAATAGCGGTATTTTGCATTTGCGCTCTTTAAGTTTGAATTAGTCAAATTTAACGAATTGATCACCTACCGGAAAATAGATTACTTTGAATTAGTAGAAAATTACTAATACGATGAATCAAAAAAATTCACTTTTGGTAATAGTGAAAATTGAATAAAAATTGCCTGTTTGCGCAGGCAACAGTATACAAATATACTACAAAAATTGGAAAAATTGAATATAATGCAGAAGTAGGATTCTACTAAAAAATAGTATATATTAACTAACGCGAAAATGGCATTCAAATAAAAAAAATAGCGAAAAATTACTGACAAAGAAGTAGGGTTTTACTTGAAAAATAAAGAATTATGTTTTTATTATGTTTTTATTATGTTTTTATGTAGACATAAAATATTTTACTAAAAAATTAGTAGCTTTTGAGAATAATTTTTAGAACTAAAACAATACCATGCCATATTGACTATTTTGGTAAAATAAAACTATTCAATCAAATACAATCTAGAAAAAAAGTCAACTCTGAAATATTTTTATGTACATGCTGAAGAGTATTCTGTAATTGTTCGATCGGTAAGGCAGGAATTTGCACAGTTTTTTATATTTTATCATTTTAAGGAGCTACAATTTTGTACAAATTGGCCTCAGCACTATTATTTCTGATTGACTGCTTCTGACCAAAGTAAAAAAATAAACTTTAATGAAAAATTAATAAAATAATGATATTAAATTATATTATTAATAAAATAACGTTTAAAGTGTATGCAAATGAAAATGTCATATTAATCAATAAAATTAACGTTTAATGTATTTTCGAACAAGTTTTTATTAGGTAGGAAAAGATTTTTTCTTCAAAAAAGAGTGTGTGGATGGGGCGGTTTTAAACAAAAAATCTTCACAATTTTGTAATTAATTTTTGAGTTTTTCATAAAATTTTGGCTCCTTTAAATCGTTTAAATTCTTTATATATTGTTGTGTATAAACGTTTCACCTTGTAGATGACTTCTCGCTTATTTCTACGACTCAGGAATGTGTTCGTCACTCGTTTTCGTTATCGTGTTCCTACTACCGAGCACTCGGATTGTCACTCGCGATGCATAATTCTCCTCGCCGTAGAAACGCGTGCGTTATCTCACTCGGTACCCAATATACTAATTTTTCGACCAAAAATTCGAAAAATCAACTTTATTCAGACTTTCATCGCATTTAACTCAACAAATTTTAATTCGAATTCCACAAACAGAATATCATCGAAAAAAAGAACATATCTTTTGTATGATACATGGTTGATGTTAGTTGGATCAACCGTTATCGAAATTTCTGCCAGGAACTGAAAATAATGCCACGAAACACGTTTTTTGTTGGGATCTAGATAACGCTTCTTTGGAAAAAAAATTGGAGTCATTTTCTTATTCAGCAACTAAAAATTAGACTAAAAAACACTTCTTTAAGGATAAACAAAAAATTTGGAAATTAGTGTTATCAATTTAAATATATTGCATTTTTCAACAAATACAAAATTTTTGTCATTTTGTCATGAGATTAATTTATTTATATAACATCCTTAAGATGAAAAATATAATATATCAACAATATATATAAGATTAAATAATAAACAAAAAATTCAAATATTATATAAAAAATGAAAAATACTATGAAAATAAGACAAAATTACTGCTAGTTTTCCTTTAGTTGATGTACAAGTACCGTATACAAAAAAAAGCAATTGAAGAGCCCGATGTTTTCATGACCTAGTTTCGGAACATCTGATTTTTAAACATGAATTTACTTTTTTCACAAAAAAATTATATTTCGATCAAGTTTCTATGTTCACATTGTCTATTTCGTCGAACATAATTTTTGTTGTTGTCTGTTTAGTACTTTATTCATCTCAAATGAGGAAAATTTATGTGCAATTTTTTTCATAACTTCAGCTGTCACATTATGCTAATTATTGCTAGACATTTTTTAATATAATGGCAGAGAATGTTGGATTTGTCATTCGTACTATAACGTGAAATTTTCAAAAAAAATTTTTAAACATTACTTTTTATTCTAAAGTAAAATAAATATTCACGTATGAACTTAAAACTTTCAACTTTTGATTTCGTGTGTCTATATCTGAAAATGTGTGTGCATATTTTCTCATTTCAAATAGAAACATTCACTAGTGTTCCAAAACTGGAACACTGGTTTTTGTGAGCGCAATTTGTTAGTGTCTGTTTTGTAATGTTGTACCGATTATTCTTATAATAATATTTGTATGATGTTCTAGAAAATTTTCAAAAATTTTAAAAAGTTCAAAAAGGTTGTGCAGGTTTATGACTGTTTTAGAAGATTCTGGAATTAAAGTTTCTAGAATGTTCTGGAGGTTACTGTGATATAGCAGATTCTAGAATTTTCCAAACCCTCTTATCGAGTTTTGACATTTTCTGCACATTTGTGGAATATTCTTATGGGATGTAGAAATTTTTAAATAATTTCAAATGTAGAATATTTTAAAATGTCTCAGTGTTTTATTGACTTCTGGAAAGTTGGATCCAGTTTTGCGATGTTCGAAAGTTTCTTGTTCTAGAATGTTTCAGTAAGTTTAAACTGATTCTAGAATCCATAGTTAAAAAGTTGAGGCGTGAGATGATCTGATCGGTGTCAGGCCTATATCTCCCAATCAGAATCGAATTAGAACGCAATGTCCAATTGCGCATCAAGATTCAGCTCATTGGCGGGCTGAGTTGGCGCGAAATTTGAATTTGATTTGAGATGCGAAAACTAGCTCCCGACAAATATCAATAACCAACATTTACATTACTAATAGCAATCAACAACATTAATTGAAATTTGCATTTTGCCATTGAACATTGTTGATTTTTCATCGATGTAAACAATTAAAATACTATGAATAATTTATTTATATGTAATTAATAATTTTATAAAATAATTTTAATATAATTATTTTATAAAATTAATGAGAATTATATGTTTCCATTCAATTTACATTGCCAATGTAACATTTTCCTATGGGCGAAGCGCGCGGAGTTCTTTTCAGAGAGACCGCGATTCTGTCAACCTCGAATTTTTGCTTCAAGACAGAAACTAGTGCTATCCGGAAAGTATTCGGTAATATTTTTTTTTTCTCAGTGTGGAATAGCAACCTCAAAAATTAATTGCAAATTCCCAGTTGGGCGAAATTGTTTCGATTTTGGTATCGAGGTTTAAAAAACGTTTGTGTATCCTGTGTATTTTTGTTGAAAACAGCTGATTAAAGAACCTGTATGACGATAACATTCTTTTTTTCCCAGCTCTCGAACATATTTGTCATTTTTCGCTGATGTCACTCGAATTCATCTTCAACAGCATTATCCCGTGCCCCCTGGTTAGCCTAGCAACGCTATTGATTTCCTCGCTCCCTACTTGCGGGTGACTATCTCGCGCGACTCGCTCTTTTATGAGGAAATGCTCCCAATAACAGGATGATACATCTCTCATCTAACGCAACAATGAGCGGACTCTTTGATTGACGGCAGATTTTCGCAACAGCAAATCCCTAACGACCGCGAACCTTATTGAAACCTTATTAAAACCTTACAAGGTAAATATTTCATCTAGCGCGCTCTTAAAGTTCCCTCCATGATTGATGCAAGATAAAGTCGTTAAAACATTTTTGAAACCAGCAATACATTTTACAAGAACGAAGTTTAATAATTGTTTTTACAAAAACACACTTTACCTGCATAATGTTGTATGTTTTGAGAATGAATAATGATATGTTTTGTTAATATTGTCAGACGTATGTATTAGTGAGCCTGAAATTCTCAAAATTCCGGGAATTTCATGTTCAACATTCATTTAAAAACAATAATACTATTAGCGTAATAGAAAGGAACTTTTTTATCTGACGACCGTTATGAACGAAATGTGCATACGCGGTTACGCAGATATACAGTTTCCGTTTTTTACGTAACCTACTAATGTCAAAATATGCTTATGAATAGTAACATTGATTTCCTAACTTTTTTACTAAAATAATTAAACAATATAATCCTTAAAAGATTGTTAATTGAAAAAATGAAAATTTCTTTTGAGTTTTTGTACAACACTTCGTTTGACTGATGCAGTCACTGCCTTTCTACCTTAAGGGGAAACGCAGTAACGAAGTTCGATTGGAGCATCAGTTCCATTAAACGAGCATGGTTTTCCCAAATTATCTGAAGACTATCTAGGAATTATCTTTTTATCTATAATTTTCATCTTATCGTGATCTCTTGTATCTTCTTCTAGTTGTGTAACCTGAAAAGTAAAAGAGACATTATCTGGAAAACATCTCGTTTTATGTAAACATTATCTAGAAAGTTTCATCCTCCTTTGAATCTCATTTCCAACTATTTTTCGTTGATTGCCAACGTTGAACAAAACTCTTTCGCATAAATATTGTCCGAAGTGATAGAATGGCCGAATGGAGTTAATTTCAGTAAACTTTTATTTATAATAGACGATCGGTAGAAATGTTACGATGAACAATTTTGCAACATTATTTCAAATTAACATCAATCCAAATTTTTTTTTCGCGTGCACCATTCGTGCTAAAGTCCCGAGTCGAAATCTCGTCTTCATTTTAAACTTTTCAAGAGTTCACATACAGGTGAAAGAAGGCGAAAAGAAGTTGAAACTAACCATTTGTACGCGTGTGTTTTTCGCCTTCAGTTCACCTTCAAATATTGTAGTTATTATCGTTTTCACATGTTTTAACGGTGACATGAAGACGAAATTCATTTCGACTCTAACCTTTATTTCAACTTATTTCAACTTCAGAACTTTTTAGGTTCATATATATATACATATCGCATACGTGTGTGAAAAGTGGCGCCATATTCAAACGAGGTGATTTCGGAAACATGTTATACTAATGTATTGTTGTTATAATAATATATTGTTTTCTACAATTTTTTAGTTATACGAGTCACTAAATTATACCGTGTTCTTTGAGTAAAACAATTCATGAGAAAAATTTATCAACAATTAAACCTGCAACAAATTGTACCCTGTTTTCTTAAAAAAAAATATTCCATTTTCAACCTATTTTTTATTTTTAGCATTAATCTTGTATGTTGTAGATTTTGCAACCAGTTTCGTTAACAGATTTTTTTAAAGTGATTATTTAAGAAAAACGCTATTTTTTCATCAGGTCAATTAAAAACAAGTTCTAAAAAATCTGTTGACAAAAGTTGCTGCAAATGGCACAACAAACGAAATGAATTGCAGATAAAAACCGATTAGGAATAAAAAAAAAGGTCGATGTAAACTCATGAAAGCTGTACACTCACAATATGCGCTTCACTGTTGATACATTGTCACTCAAATAACAAGATACAATCTATTGATTTCTACAACTAAAAAAAAATTTTTGTATATTAGAAAAACAAATTAACATCTCACTTTTAAACACTGCGTTTCTGAAATATCCTGGGAAGCTCAATTATAACGCGCACATACTTAAGATATGCTGCATTCATTATATATTTTTCTACTACAGTTTATTTACAACTGTCATTGCAAA
>JABFQI010000195.1:0-13737 GCA_022816925.1 Trichacis sp. ZL-2020 | reverse complement strand
CAACTGTACTAATGTCCAAAAGTATGCGCCACACACTTTACACACTGCAAGCACCATGCACTGCTGAAGACTATTAGTGTTCAGTAGTGTCATATGCTACACTTAATAACACTGCAAGCAACACTACTAAGCACTACTCGCGACAGTACCAGTGTTCAGTAGTGATGTATCATACACACTTGATAATACTGCAAGCAACACTGCTGAGCACTACTTGCGACATTTAGAGTGTTCAGTAGTGTTATATGCTACACTTTATAATACTGCAAGCAACACCACTAAGAATTATTCGTGATAGTATGAGTGTTCAGTAGTGTCATAAGCTACACATTATAACACTGCAAGCAACACTACTAAGCACTACTCGCGACAGTACTAGTGTTCAGTAGTGATGAAGTTGACAATACAGAACACCATGAACACTTTGAGTAACATTATTGAACATTAAACGTCACACTATTGCACATTACGAGTCACACTATTAAACACTACGGAAGTGTTAAGTAGTGTTTTAAAGTATTTTTTCGCACGGGTTGTATTTACAACCCTTCTAAAAAACATTAAAATTTAAAATTTTTCGGCTTCTAAAGTAGTCACTCTAAACAAAGTTTTGTAATTTATTTTTAAAGTGGCATACAGTTAAGTATTCTGATATATCTATTTTCAGTTAATATATGCTAATTCTTCGAAATTTTCATGCGCAATCATTTATTATGCATTCATTTCTATTTACCCGTGAACGAATTGTTTATTGCTACACATTCTTTGGCAATCATGTGTTTCGTTTGTTTAATAATATACATAATAAAAAAGCTTAAAGCTTGTATAGCGCGCACGCCAAACAAGTTGCTCACTCCGCGCTTGGAGAAGCAACGCAGCGTCGATTTCAAAAAATAATGTATCGAAAACATAAAATATCAACACTTTTAAACTATAATATGTTTTTTAGAAGGGTTGTAACTACAACATTGATTTTTTTCAGATTTTTTGTTGTTTGAGAACAATGTCGTACAGTTAATTGTTGTAAACAATTAGTTATGAAAAATTGAAACAAAATATCCCGAAATTTCAAAAATGGTATTCGAAGCAACTACCAATAACGTAATAATTTATCAAATTTCATCAAATTCGGTCGAATAGTTCCTGAATATTGTGCAAACGAAAAAAACGGACGAAAATTTGTTTATGTCATAAAGTTGCAAAAAAATTTGTTTATGCCGCCAAGTTTTGGGGATTTAATTTTTTATTTGATAATTACTATTTTAATATATTTGCTTTAAAAAAACCAAAAGTGACCAATTTTTAGCGATTTTTAGAGGAATTCTGACTCACTTTTAAAATGGGACAATACTAATGTCAAAGCAAATTTACACATAAATCAGTTATATAAATTCAATTTGAAAAAAAAAAATTACACAACTTCGACAATAACAAATTTCATGAGTTGTAATTACTTACCAATTTGTTTACAAATTTGTTTGTTCATAATAGTCACAATTTCACAAATGAGGCACAAGAATATTTGAAAGAAAATGTTACTAGTAGAATGATACACAATTAATTCAATTAGTGTACATTTTACTTGTTCCACCCGAAAGAGCAAGTTGCATTTTAGACTTATAAGTTTTCCCAGATAACAAATTGTTTGCTCCTCGGTTGCCATAAAGCAGGCATGCACAATTCGCTTGTCGTTGCGGGCTCGCGCGGGCTTTGTGGTGGGGGGGACTGTGTAAGACAGTGGAGCCCGCGCGTGCCCGCGGCCTGCCCGTACGGGCTGAATTGTGCATGCCTGCCATAAAGGGCTAAACAAGCAATTTGAAATGTATATTCCGATAGCCGGTTGTTGTCCATTTGCTCATTAATTACCATCGAGTAAACGGGGAACAATTGTTATCTGGAATATTTTGATGCTTGAAAAAGTCTTACATATATTGAAATTTCATTATTACAGCGCTGTAATGTCTCATCAGACCGTGCAAATTCGGAATCTGATATTGAGCCTTCAACTACTCAAAATTTCCAGAATGATGAAATGGCTTCAAATGAACATCTTCATGAAGTCGCCTCTTCAAATAATTCGGTAATTAACATATGCTTACGTATGTCCTCGAATAGAAAATTGATCGGCAGAATATTTCTTGGGCCATTATTGTTTCACAATATTCATGTATACGATGCAATTACAAGATTATAGAAGGTCATGTTTCTCACATTAATTTTTAATCTAGAAAAGATTTTTTTCGTTCGACTCAAACCAAATTAACAGTGACTTAGTAGAAGTCACTTAATAAATTCTAACGTTTTCTCACGTTTAATGCATTAAATTTATCGTAACCAGTTGATTGGTTTTTAAAATCAAAATACATTCTCGTTGGGTACCTTACTATGACAAATCTTGTAATATTAAACGATTTTGAGAATATTGATGAAGTTTCCAATTCCAAAATATATTTAAATTCTGAAACACTGTAAGAAATGTTGACATTCAAAGTGTTTCAAAATTCCTTGGAAATGGAAATACATTGTTGAAATTTGAAAACTGTTTACGACTTCTGACAACTGTAGACGATTTGTGACACGAAGACGATTCTTATGCTTTGTGCATGTTGCATTTTATTGTTAAAATAGCAACGGTACTTTTTAATCGCAGATTGTTCAAAGTTCAGTTTTTAGCATTAGGTAGCGAATTCCTATTTCTTTTCATTCCATTATTTTTCATGTCGTTCATTCCATGAGCGATAATAAAGAACTTCGATACTCGCTCAGACTTATTAATTGTATTATGCAATAAATACGGAAAGTATTGCATTCGGATGGGAATAGATGTCCGTGTGTGTTACCTTACAAGCTTAAGGTTGAGGGGTTTACTGGAATCATGTAAAGGACGTTAAACATTTTTTGCGTAGGATGGAGATACAAATAATGCCGAGGACACCAATATCAATAACGTAAATTATTTGCAAAACAACCAAGACGTACTGGAAGAGGTAAAGAAATATGTACATGTCAAATAAAGCAAAAATCTTCTGTCTATGAACATTTTTCATTTTTTTCAAAATGTTTCTTAGAATGTAATTGACTTCAAATTATGTGCCGAGTGTGAACGTAATTATTGTTTGCTGTAAATAACATTTTTATAAATGCATATGCTACTGAATCTGTTTACTTCTGTTGAAAATTTATTTTTAAGAATCACTGATTTTATGTATAATTAAGTTGGGTTAGCGTTTCTTTTCAATTCTTTAAGTATATGCGCATTTCTATTTTCACATCTGATTCGTTATATCGTTGTGTGTGCGTGCGAGCGTGCGTGTGCGCGTGTTATATTGATAGTATGCGCCACGAAGTATACCTAATTTGATATGATTCATTTCACAGCGCACTCTCACAAAAACTTTTCATCCATTTACGAGATATAAATTATCTGGCGCTGACTTTATTAAAAATATCTTCAATTTATGTTTACAGGCAAATTCCGAAACCGACACACCAAATTTTAATACTTTTTTGGAAATTTCGGATGATGAAGATGACAGGAGTGAAAATAAAGCCCCAATTTTCGAGAAATTGAACAACTTCATTAGTGAAGAAGGATCCACCGATCCTTTAAATGTACCTGTCGCAGCAAGTAAAGTGGATATACTTTTGATGGTTGTAAAGTACGCGTTGTCACAAAATTTATCCCATACGGCAGTTACGAAATTGTTTTTGCTCATTAATCATATTTTTGCGTGGCCTATATTTCCGGAAACGAGATATTTTGTAGATACTATCTTCCATCCTTCAAATGGGGCAACGTATCATGCACTTTGCCCGGAATGTGGCATGCTCATAGGTACTTTTGATATAAGTATTAAATTTCTTTCTTGCGAAAAGTGTAACTTGAAAGTTAATGTTCGAGACCCTACTTATTACAATTTCTTTCTGACATTGAATCCATCATACTACATTAAAAATTCCATTGAAGAGAACATTGACTACTATGAAAAAGTTATGAGGGGAGAAAGTCACACTCGTAGTCAGTATGCAGATATTCATGATGGTCGAGAGTACCGAAAAGTAGTCAAACAGTTAAGGAGTGCAGGTATAAATGAATATTGCACTGTCATGTTTAACACAGATGGTGCGCCTGTTTTTGAAAGCTCTAAGTTCGCCATCTGGCCAGTGCAAATGATACTGAATGAAATACCACCTGATAAAAGATTTCCTACTCCAATTGTATGTGGACTTTGGTTCGGGAAGAACAAACCAGAAATTAATATTTTTTTGCAACCATTCGTAGACATGCTTAATAAACTCTCTGAAGACGGGGTTGATTGTTCCATAAATGGCGAAAAAAAAAATATAAAAGTAATACCGATTTGTTGCTGTGTCGACAGCGTGGCGAGAGCCCCAATGCAAGGGTTAGTGCAGTTTAATGGCTATTTTGGCTGCAATTGGTGTTTGCATCCGGGGGAACACGTAAAAGACGCACTCAAGTATCCTCTTCTTGATAATTTTCCACAAAAAAGAAATCACGAAGATTCATTGCAACATATGAACGAATCAGTACAAACGAAACAAACTGTTTTCGGTTTCAAAAATTCTTCTGTTTTGATCTTATTGAATTACTTTAATATCATATTGGAATTTGTACCAGATTATTTACATAATATTCTTCTAGGCGTCTGCCCACAATTTGTAAAATACTGGTGTGTTCAAAGATACCCTTACACTAAAGTTAACACTCCTATTTCACTTTTAGATGCTTTATTGGAGAAAATTAAAGCCCCGATTCAAATTTCAAGACGATCACGATCACTTTCGACAAGAAAATTTTACAAAGGGAGGGAGTGGGAAAATTGGTTAATATACTACAGTCTTCCCCTGCTTGAGCGAGTGCTAAATAAAAAGTATCTTTTGCACTGGTGTAAGCTTGTCGATGCCATACATATTCTTTTAAGATCGCAACTGACACTCGATGAAATAAATTACGCAAATGAATTACTTCATGAATTTGTAGCCGATGTTGAGAATTTGTATGGCAAGCATGCAATGACATTTAATGTTCATCAACTGCTTCATATTTGCGATAGTGTTATCAACTGGGGTCCGTTATGGGCTCACAGTGGTTTCCCTTTTGAATCAGGAAACGGGATTTTCTTGAAAAAAATTTTTGCCGCCAATGGCGTTTGCAGTCAAATTTGTAGGTTCATTGATTTACAACAAAGTTTTGATTTCATTATAGCTAAAATGAATGTTGCATTTCAACAGAGTGTAGCTAAAGATTATCTCGAGCGCAGTGATGTCAAAATCCGTCTTCATACTCTGAAAATTTCGGATATACGATACTTCGGAATTCCCAAAATTACATGCAATAAGTGGATTAACGACCTTAACATTTCTTGTAAAAGTAAAACTTTCAGACGTATTGTAAAGGATTCATGTTTGTATTGTTCATGTATGAAAATAAACAAAAGATCAGACAATTCATTTGCAATTTTGAAGGATGGTAGATACGTTCGTATTGTGGAATTCATTGTCGACGACACGCTTGGTATAGAATGTGCAATTGTGAAACTAGTTGCAACGAGTACAGCTTTTGGTGGCAAAGTTCGAGCATTGAAAATTGTAAATAACATTGATAATGAACAAATTGCAATCCCTACTAGGGAAATTTCTAGGCCATGTATTTGCATGCAAGTTGAACACGTAAGTTACATAATGTCGGTTCCTAATCTTCTACATTATTAAAAATTACTCAGCAACCAAATGATTGTACAAATGTTGAAGTTGTAAAACTTTTTGAAATATACAATTGAAAAAAGTGCTCTTATGTCTCAAATTTTCATGCAACAAGTTATTGCAATAAGCCCCCTTCTTTTGAATTGCATCACAGATGTTATCTGCTAGAAATTTTTTATAACATTTGTTCTCATCGTTACATATCCTGAAATCTGCATTTTTTTCTTTTTTCTTGTGCGTGTGTGTGCGTGCGTGAATGGGTGTGTGTGTGTGTGTAATATAAATTCAATCATACTCATACACTTGTAACGCATTTTTCTTTCTTCGTGTTTCCAATCATTTGGGCAGGACTTTAGGCATATCCTTTGGACATAATCATTTGGCCGTATTATTTGATAAACTAAGTAGTTATTCAACTTGACAATTCATTTGGAATGAACGGTTGGTATTTCCATTTGGTAAAATTATTTGGCTCTTCCGTTTGGTAAGATCGTTTGGAAAACCATTCGGACGATCTGTTTGGGCAAGACATTTGGCATTTCCATTTAGTAAAATTATTTGGCTCTTCCGTTTGGAAAACCATTCGGACTATCTGTTTGGGCAAGACATTCGGCATTTCCATTTGGATTTCCGTTTGGTCTTTACATTTGGTTATTACTCTTGGTTTACCAATGAAATTACCATACGGATAACCAAATGATTTTCCAAAAAGAAATTCCGTTTGTTTTTTTGCAGCAGGGGTTCCAGTTTTTCTTCGTCAAACAGCAATATTTTTTTGCATGTATTTTTAAAATGCGTCAAAAAATATGCCTACGGATGAATTATGAATTTGGTTGAAATTTTTTGAAAATCTTCGTTCCAGTTTATCTTTATCAACTTTGAAAAGAAAGAGAAATCTTTTTGAAGGAATCTGAATAATGCGTAATGAAATATGCATATGAATAAGTTCGGCATTTCGTTTCAAAAATCTTTGTTAGAAAAACTTGTTTGTAAACGTGGTTACGACTGTATTGCAATATATTGTTAATAACTCTCTTTCACAGTGCGTCGGCCAGTTTTCTGTGGCGCTCGAATATAGAAAAACAAGAATAAAAGAGGAAAATATAATAATCATTGGTGCATTTAGAGCTAGAGTATATATCTGTGGCTTCCCGGAAGAACAACCTAAGTCCACTTTGACGTAAGGCTCATTTCATGTCACATTTATTCGCAATATTGAGCCTTACGTCAAAGTGAACTTAAGTTGTTTTTCCGGGAAACCACAGATATATATTTTCTAGATGGAGGAGAAAGTACAAGAAAATATTTGTGATAATCATCGATCGCGTCCTTGAAACCGAGGGAAAGAGTGATAATAAGCGAGCCAGCATGCTGATCCCTGGGGGACTCGGCCAAGTCATGGTTATTGAAAAGGAATTTGTTTCTTTAGGATAATACAGAGAATTCTTCGGAAACGTTTAAATTCTTCCTTCAAATTTCTCGTTAGCTCATTTTACCTTCCTTGCGAGTTTCTCTTCATGTATAAAATGTAAAGATTTTGTTGGTTTTCTATTTATTTTTCGAAAAATTTCGAGGATTTTCCAATGTAAGTAAATAAATTTGAAAAATAATATGTTCATAATTTGCTTTATAGGAAAATATATAAGATTGACTTCAAGAAACTTTCAGTTGATGAAATTCTCTTACTTATTTATACAATTCGAATCGTTTTGAAACAATTTGGAAGAAAAGATTCAAAATTAGGGTTGATAATGGCTCTAAATTATTTTTAAAAATCGACTACCGTTAGCATGAAAGTTGCTACAATTCCCACTATTCTTCTCGTGTAGAAATACCAAAAATGCAGACGAATGTGACAGTTGCTTGTCCTGGGACAATTATATTAATAGGTTTTTCTAAAATTTGTTTACATTTGAAAGTCTGTCGCTCAAAAATAATTACTTCTAGATTCGTAAAAATGCAAATACATTTGAATATTCCTAGGTTTTAAGAAAATTCATATGAATTTAGAGTCGGCTCGTCTTAGTATAAATATTGATAGTTTTTGGGCCGCCCATGAATCTAGTGACGTTACACTGACAATGAGAGAAAGTATTAGTCATGGTCACCCATTAATTTTAGTAACAAAACGTCACAACTTTTTATTTTGAGTCTATACATTAAAAAAAATTATTCTGAGCAACTGAATTCTCCAGGTAACTGTGACCAAATTACAGTAGAAACTGGAATTAGCGAAATGCTCGGGTGACAAATTCGTTATAACAAGCTTATTAAAGCGTGAAGAAACGCCGCAGGTGGCTAGACGAACAATGCTAAATGTGCAGCAAAATATTTACTTAGGACTAGGAAAACGTCTTATCGCGAGACCGGACGTGCCTCCAATAAGCGTCACGCTTCATTAGCCTTCGTTAAATCAAGTTTCGTTAAATCCAGAGTCTACTGTATTAGTAAAACTAGCGAAATTCGAGCAGTCGATTTTCTAGCATTGTCTTGATTTGTATTTTTTTTAAATAAAATAAAAAGAGTAAAATTTTCAAAAAATTAGGACTTAAAAAAATTATGAAAAAAAAGGAACATTTGAATATTTATGTTTCCTGTACTACATGAAACTGTTTAGTTTCACTACAAAATTTAGTAATACACTTAGTCGTATGTACTATTAAGTTTTGATGAGCCTTACTGAATCCTTAGTATAGTTTACTAAAAGTAAATAGTTATGACGTTTTAGTCAGTACTACTATTGAGAGTTCTCACATCACTGGACGCTATTGAGGCGAGACAGAAATATCATTTGAGATTAATGAGAAATTGCACTTCCAGCCGTGCCTATAGCAGCTATGTTTTTTGCTAGGTTGCTTAGCGCGAAAATTTAAATCGATGACTGAACTGAACAACGTGATAAAATATTAATAATTTTCCGTTTCCCAATATTTAACAACATTATTATTAATATTTTGTGCTCATCTGCATTTGTGAATAATAATTCTTTATTTTTTTCGAATGATAATTTCTATTAACTTCTTCCGCCGTATTAGTACATGTTATAGTAGGTGTTCAGCTTTGTTAAGTGATGAGCCTGCGAAAAAAACGCGAGACACGCGCGACAATGTATAAGTGCAGTGCAGTGGAAACCACTACATACTGACGCTTTTGTGTAGAAGTTTCTGTACACGAACTAGAGCCATACTTTTTGAATATGTATTATTACGGCTTTTGAATTTTCTGAGGTTTGATACAACTTTTTCATGATTTTTTTCACACGAGAGGTATCAACTTTTTAGATAACTGAATTGATTACAAGTTCATAATAGGTATAAGTTGAAACTTGAATCAGAAAAGATCTTCCAATGTTAAAAATTTATGTAATTTTAAAAACAAAACATTTTTCACTTGCTCAAATCTCTTGATTTTTATTGCCTGGTTGTTATATACTCAACTATTTTTAAAAAATGAAAAAAATTCAAAGCATTTCATATCAACCTCTTTGCAATACAAGAATTTTTGTAAAATTTAAAACGTTAGGAAATAAAAAATTTTACAAGTTCCGAATGGACTCGCTGCCTGTAGTTTGATAACATCAAGAACTTTCTGATACCTTGTTCCATTAAAAATATTCGTAAAATGAACTTTTCGATTATAATTAATTTGTTGGTAATATTTTTGAATCTATGTACATAATTCCGAATAATATGGTTTCATGTTCTTTTTTAAAATAAGCTTGGTGGTTTAAATAAGCTTCATCCTATACATAAATAATATCAGAGATATATCACCTTTTTACTGTTGACTTTTCCTGTATAATGGTACGCAATAAAATTTGTAAACTGTTTTTAACATATTCTTGAAAAACTGATTTAAATGTTATGATACATTTTCTTCATATACTATTATTAAAGTTTCGATGCATTATAAATTTAAACAATTTTTTGTTATAGATTAATTGATAAGTAACGCTGCAAGGCGCTTATTCTTAAAACGTATTGCATAAGTTATTCCTGATGAGCAAAGACGTTCAAGAATAAGCCACCAGTAACGGAATTTATTCTACTTCTTACCTGATGTGAAGTAACTCGTTAACATTATCGTTGCATACCTTGTGATTTCAGTTATGCGTTACATTATCGTTACCCGCAAAAAAAGTAACTTTTCGGAGTAACGCGTAATTCCCAAAACCCTATTTATTAGAATAAGTAAAAATAATATTATGAGTATAATACACAGTTTAATTTATTTCCATTTATGAAGAATAAAATTTGTCATCTCAAATCAATGTGAAGAGATTTATAATTCTGATAATGATCTCAAATTTTTATTATAATGAAAAATCAATTTGTTTCATTATTTAAATCAAAATTATGGAAATTTGTATAAATTTGAACATCGATCGCTTTCTCTTGAATAATCATACGAAGTGTATAAAAGAAAAGCGAGTGATATTTATGTTTAAAAATCACTCGCTTTATTGTGTATAATTAGAAAATGTCAAGTGTTGCTTTCTAAACTTTCTTCTACAATTATAATGTCGATCATTTCACAGTAATTTAGAAAAAATTTTTCTAATGATAGAATTCGAACGAAAATTAGAATGCCAAAGGGATAACTTTGGAAAAAAGTAAATAACTAACGTTATACCATATCTAATCTAAATTAAATTGAATTTCTAATATTTTTCGAATTTGTCATTTTAACATCCATTCTGAATAATATCAAAATGATTTCTCAATCTTGATAGAATTTGAGAGTGTTTTAATATAACTTATTTTTCTATTTATTAATATGCTCAAGTACGATTTTTTAAAATGATTTATAGCCATTATCGACGTTGATTAAGCATCTTTTTCTAACGAGGGGCTTAGAAATTTTTTGAATTGCATAAATAAGTAAGAGAATTGACTAAACTGAACGTTTCATGCAGTCAATCTTATATCTTCTCTTAGACCAAATTATAATTATGTAATTCTATTATCATACATCAAGTTTAACTAGAAAAGTTTAAAAATTTTTCTTGGAATATATAAAAAAAATGTCCGAATATTTATTTATATATGTAGCTACTCTTTTTCCCGGTTTCAAGGACGGGCTCGGTAATTATGCAGGAAATATTTTCTTGCGTTTTCTCTTCAATTTGAAAAATATGTATGTATTAACTCTTGCTCTCAGTGCCGAAATGAGATTTTCAAAATACGGAAAATTTTTGAACGAACCTCATAACCCATCCGTAGACATATTCTTTAACGCATTTCTCAAATTTATGCAAAAGAATTTTGTGTATTTCAAAAATTGACGGAGAAAAATTGGATCAGAGATAAAAGTATGTTTCGAAATAAAACAAGAGATTTTGTTTCATTAAAAAATGGGAACATTAAAAAATGGCAACAGTCAAACTTGGAGTCCAATTTATATGTACACTGACCAGTCGATCATTTTATAAATCGCGGGGAGGAAAGAAAATGATCGGTGGAGCTCTTAATGACTCCTAATTCCGAGAAAGACGAGAGAAAGGTAAACAAACAGGATCAGAGTCAGTGATAATCCGAAGAAAGCTTTGAAAAACCTTTGTTTCACCCGAGACACGAGCCTGATTTTTGCTGTATCATGAAGCATTTTGAAGTTAAGCTGCTCACGGAAGCGAAATAATCGGTCCCTAAAGAATTGTTTGGAAAATGATTGCAGAGTATATGATCGACGAATCAGTGTACTAACATTTTGGAAGTGTAGCCAAAAAATTATTTTGTAAGAAGTTTATGAAAACACTCAATTCGATTGAGTTGGCAAATTTTTTTAACGTGTTTTAAAACAAGATTATCACTTGAAATGCAAGTTTGATATTGGTAGAAAATTAATTGAATGAAAAGAAAAGAAAAAATTTTAATATATTATATTAATGATATCACAATACAAGTTTTGATAATCACTCTTTCAATGAAAAGTGGAAGGAATCTGATTTATAACAAAGTTGGTTTTGATCACCGCCGAACTGCAAATAAATTATGTCTTGCCACAAGACATTTTTTGACGCTACTTTTAAGACGCTTCCAGATCTCTTCAAAAAAGCAAGCTAAAATAAGACATTTCTGAGCTGAAGACATTGATTACGTGCTTTGTGTCTTATACACAGACACGTCTTAAACACCATTTTTCGCAGTGCGTGGAAGAAATGTTCTATCTCCACACTCCTTAGTGGCATTTTAGTCGCGTTTCTACACGTTTTTGAACAAAATATCGTCCTTAATTAGTGTGGAATTTTTCCAAAGAATCTGATTGCAACGCCCTCCTTCGTCTCACGTTACTAGCCTCGAATTCATTAAACAAATTTTCCACCCTAACTAAGGAATATACTATTTTCCGTACTCAATAATATTGGATTTTTGCTTTCCGCAAACAAATTTTAAAGTTATACATACAATTTGAAATAGAAAAACGCGGGTTTCTACCGGGAGAGGGGGGACAAGAAAAGTTGCACGACAAGTTATTTTTTCTGGTAGAGCAGTAGATTATTTAATTATGGCATTGACAAGATTATGCAGGAAAGTATTTCCTGCATTTTCTTCGAATGCGTCCTTGAAGCCGAGAGAAAGAATACCTTCGATTTCTCAGGAGCTCTCGAGGGACTTCGGCCGAATCATGATTGATGAAAAAACGTCTTTCATTTTTAACCCGAAAAATTAAAATGATAAAAATATATACCAGTAAAAAATTTCTTGGCCTTATTTATTCCATGTTTTTTTTTATGTTATTAAAATTATGCCAAGAGTTATAACGATTTTATCAAATTTTTAACACGCTTTCTTGAAGTAAGTTTATTTCTTCGCTTGCCACGGTAATTTCCATGCACTGAAAAAAATTTCACTGTAAAAGTTACGACATCGACAAGAAAAAGTCCCAGTTTTGTAGTATTCGAAGGACAATACGCCCAAAACTGTAGGAAATCCAATGACAGACAGGAAATATTAAGAGAAACATTGATATTGTCCCACTCTCAGCTGGTAAAGATTGCAAGTTTTCTCGTAAAAATACCAATCCTAAACCGGAGACTGTACCACTTTAACGATCTGTCCTTCAAATACTGTTCAAACAGGACATTTTACAGTAAAAATTTTTTCAGTCTGACAGTGTTGTCAGCTATGGTTTTTTCTCGTTAAAGTAGTATGTTTTTAGATAATTACTAGTCATTTTGGTTCACACAATAAACGTAGTTAATGCGCTATTACACCAAGTTTAACCCTTTGCAAGCAACCATTTTTCCCGGCTAATTTCTGCTCACCCTATATTTCCCACGCAAAAAAGTTTTTTCTTTGTATGAGGAAATTCTTTCTGTCAATCAGGAAATTTATTCCTGCAAATTTGCTGAGGGACAAATTTTCTGATTATCAGGAAATATCTTCCCTGATGCACAGAAATTTACTCTCCTAGACAACAGGGAATGTTTCCTGCTCTCAAGAAAAATATTCTTTGACAACCAGGAAGGGTTCACTGATGATCAGGAAATCTTTTCTGCTCGTCAAAAACTATTTCACTGGAACGAAGGAAATCATTTCCTGATTGACAGAAAAAAAGCATGTTCTCGTCACAAAAAAAAACCAATTCCACTTTTAAGTTACAATGGATTTTCTATTTATATCTTTTATATTTTACCGGAAAAGGTTTCCCTTACATCATTTTAGCACTGAAACATGGCAATTGTATGTAATTATTAATATTAGAAGATTTTTAAACGTCTAAGATAAACTATGGGAAATGAAATTTATAGGCGGGTTAATTCGGATCCGGGTCGCCAAAGTGGTATGCTCGCTCGCTCGCTACATCGCTATCGATACATATGACATCTGAGAATTATGCGAAATGATCACCTATTAGTTATATGAATTTTCGTGGCAGCTAGGAAATCGTTTCCTGCTCAATAGTCAATCGATTCATACAGACCAGAAAGTCGTTTCCTGATAGGAAATGTATTTATGTAAAAATGTAAAAATTTTATAAATACAATATATTTATGAAATACATTCCCTATCA
>JABFQI010000194.1:0-13737 GCA_022816925.1 Trichacis sp. ZL-2020 | reverse complement strand
AAACAAAAAAAAATAGTAATGTTCGATCCAACCATAGTTGAGATTGTGAAATGCAACGCGATGTCGTTGTAAATTTCAAATTATACGGCAACTATGGAATGGGCGTGGCAACCACATAAAAGTAGTAGTCGCAAACCGTTGTTTTAAAACCCGTAAGAAAATGTTCCATTGGTAAAGGGTTTTCTTCCAGTGGGAATGAATGAGAATCCAAAGGAAAAAATACTTTTCCATTCATTTCCCATTCATTCCCATTGGCAAAAACCGAATACCAGTGGGACATTTTCCTATGAGAATGGTGCTAAAATTATTTAATTTTTTTCGGGCATATGCAAACAAATTGTTACATAGATTGATTTTTTATATTGAATTCTGCATATGTTCTACGAGTTCAATTGCATTCTGCGGGTTGCAATTGTAGGCTAATTTTTTTCTGATTATTTTTGAATAGTTCTACAGTTATTTCTCGAAACAGCATTAATTTATTGCAATTTTATATTTATAATTTCGTTGACGGGCTGATAGTCAAAGCGGCGTGAAATAAGTTGCGGAGCAAAAGCGGTTTAGCTTTTCTTGTCAACGAAAGAAAGAGTTATAAAAAATACGGCAATAAAAATGGGATGATTTAGCGCTGAAGCGAAAGCTTTCGAATTTTTTTGCCCGTGATCAAAACTGAACCCACTTACGCCCACGGCGCTTTCAATTAGTAAATACCTTATAAACCTCTGTTGCCATGTAATTTTTGCTTTTACTTTCAGATGCGTCTTTGTTATTTAACATCTTCAACTCAGCCGTTAAAATTCTTGATAATCAATGTAACATCGATTGTCAATAATAATATTACCGAGAGTAAATTCTGTTACAGTATTCACAACATTGAATATGCTTCTTCCAATCAACGAATTTGTTCTTTTAAAATATAGTTTATTCTTAATGAAAAAAAATCTTGTTGTTCCATTTCCGATCGTCCAATAGGGAAGGATTCGATTTTTTTGAGCTCAAAACATTTTTGCTAATTCTTTATATGAATTATTATTGAGATACGTATTTTTTTATTTTTCGCTAAAAAAATTGTTTCTCATGTCAGAAATGTTTGATAATAAAACCCAATATCCGGTTTATCACTATTCGGTTAAGTAGTCCCTGCTTATAATTTTGATATCATTCTCGATCATTACCAAAAATGATCCGATTTTTAAAATTTTGATTTCATTTCGTAGGTAAAATTTTTTCCAAGAAATCCATTCCTTGAACTTGATATATTTATTGGGTAAATTTTTCTTAAACGAGAATAACAAAAAATCAGAATATGTTTAAAACTAATAAATCTCGGATCACCACATTTTTTCGCGATTTTTTTTTTCTTAAAAAGGGCAGTAAATGCACAACTTAAAAAAGCTGTCATCTCGTGCGCGAACTCCACGTTTAAAAACTACAAATTCTTGAAGTTAATATGGGTTTTCAGAGAATCGTACAGATCTTATTCTACAGTGATGTTTAGCATTACTTTCATTATATAAATTTGCACATGGATTTTAGTAAATTTATAATGTAATTCTTTCCAATTCCACACACACACTGATGAAAATCAACATGAAACATGTCGAAATTAACAGTCAAATTGATGAGTTGCGTCGTCTTATTTTATGTGACTTTAAAATTTGTATTCCACTAATTTCTCTTCATGTTCACATGTTCTCGCCGTATATATTTTGACGTTTCCTCCAATATTTTCAACTCTCCACATATGAGTTGAGCGAATTCCTTTGAGAGCTTCAACTTTTTTACAGTTAGATTTCTTCTTTTGTCTGAAATTGTGATTTTCTTTAACATCCAGAAGCTTTAGTACAATGTTAGTGGTATAGGATTGGACGATCTCGACGAATGTTTTTGCATTTTGAATACAGTTGGTCGGGGACACGGATAAATTGTGTTTCGTTGCAAAATTTTCAGTTATTCCGCCTATACCGTCACACGCTCCCTTGCCGTGACCAGTCGCTGAATATATCCATTTTTTTCATGCGGCGAATTCTTCATCTCATGAAACTGGAATTTATTCTTGAAATGGCTAGCTGCACCGTCCGAAATAATAATTTCTTTCGAAAGTTTCACATTTGGATATTTTAATTTCATATCCTGTTCAATGCAATGTATTGCAAATAGAGCATGCGCTGAATCGTGCTCTCTATCGTCGCTTATAAGTGCGTAGCTCATAGTTTTTGATTGTAAATAACAAACTGCAGTGAAAATTGAAATCTGGTCGTTTTTCCAATGGTGCCCTTGTATCTCGTTTTGTAAAATAACCGACCAGTTTTCGGCAAAATCAATGTGCAGTATCATATGAGAAATATTGGATGCGGCTGCTAATTTTTCATCTCGTATTGCTGCTTGTTGTATTTTTCTGCATTTCAAATGCGGGCTTGCTGCAAGAGTCGATTCAGCAATGTTACTGACGAACTCTTCCAGGGTGACAGTTTTTTTTATGAGATCGTTTTTTTCCCATAATACGAGTTAGATTTCATTATCTTCTCCGTCTGGAGTGAATCCTAACAGTGAGAGTGTAACAGCTGAAGCGCCAGGGCAAATATCACATTCACAAAAAAGATATTACATTTGTACATATGGGAAACCCACTGAATTGCAAATTGAGATTAGTCTACACAATTTTTTTCAATCATTCGAATATGCAATTCAGACATTGTGGTGAAGCATAAATACTGGAACTTTCCAAGACGACGCAATTCACCAATATAACTGTCGATTTCGACATATTCCATGTTAATTCTCATTAGTGAGTATTTGTGTGAAGTTAAAAATTAACATATTATGTAATCCGTGTGAAAATTTAGATAATAACAATAATAATAAACATTATTGTAGTATTAAAAGTACACCATATTCGAAGAATCCCATATAAATTTTATTAATAATTGTAATTTTTGAACCGGGAGGTTGCGCACGAGTTGACAGCTTTTCTCAGTTGTTCATTTACTGGCCTTTTTGAAAAAAAAATAAAAAAATAAAAAAAGTGGCAATCAAAAATTTTTCAGTTGAAAAAAATTTTGATTTTTTCAGTTATTCTTGTGTATAAAAAGTTCGTCCGATAAATGTGTCAAATTCAGAGCATGATTCTGTTGTAAAATCGTTTAACTACAAAATGAGATCAAAATTTTGTAGATCAGATCATTTTTGGTGAAGATATTTAAATTATAAGTAGGGACTGCGTAAGCGAACGGTGAAAAACCGAATTATGGGTCGAATTTTCGAAAATTCCTGACAAGGGAAAAAAATTTTTTGAGACAAAAGAAAAAATACGTATCTCATTATTTCCTATGAAGAGTTGGAAAAAAATTTTGGGCTCGAAAAAAAAATCGGACCCCTCCCACCTGGACGATTTGAAACGGAACGACCCATTATATTTTTTTAGCCCGTTTTATATAAATTCAATATTTCATGAAATTTTAATAAAACTGTGCTTACAAAAGTATTTTACAAATTTTTTATTACTTAAAAAAATATTTAATGTATTCATTGATATCTTTAAGTTCAAGATATTTCATTGATTTAATTTGTCATTGTATATTCATAACATATATGTTTCATGATTAAAAATGTTACATTAATCACCTGAAGCTGATTAAGACAATTTGTGTTTTACAAACAATTCAAATATCCTCACAACTGCTTCATCCACACTCAACTTACTCGCAGCGTATAATTTCAATTCAGCTAAAACTGTAGTTCGATTGTCATGTTCAAAGTTAACTTCGCAATCATGCCATTCAAGATCAACATCATCGTTATCCTGGTTCTCTTCTAAAAGGTCTTCTATGTCTTGTTGTATCGCCATATCGTAGTCCAGAAGTCGATCATCAACTTGTATTTCGTTATTTGAATTCTTGTTCAAATTTTCTTGATCTACTTGAAAATTCTGACCTTGCGCAACTTGAAACAAATTGTAAACATTCTAATGATAATGCAATACAATAAAAATTTTGTGATCTCTCGAATTCCACTTTGAACTTCAAGGAAAGTGAAAATTTTCATTTGATAGTACATTAGGGGTCATGCACAAATCACGTAACGTGCTAGAAGGAAAGTGAAGTTTTGCAAATTCGTTAATAAAATTTTACGGAAGCGACGAGAAGTTATTCTGTACGTCACGTAACGTACAACTTATTCGACGGTTTGTCAAAACATTTTAGGAAGTCAAATTTGTAAAGACAATCAATTTACGTCAGCGAATTTTTTAATTGATTTCAATTTTTTAATATCTGAACTCCAAGTATTGATATTTTGAATTTTCTAATAAACAATATATTTTGAAAACAGAAAATGAAAACAATAAACGAAAATTTTTTTCATTGATTAAATAATGAGCAACACGTGTAAGAAATTCATCTGGTAAACGATATCTACCGATTCCAGTTTTTTCTTCTCCATAATTAATTATTTGTTTCTCCTTATTTTTATTTATGCAACAATTTTTACATTTATTTCATACAAATTTAAGCATTTTTCAAAAAATAACCTGCAAATCAATTAACACAATCGATTTTTTATGTTTACCTGTTCACATTGAACATCAAGTCGTTTTTGTTTACTTATGTTAACTGATCCAGAATTTTGTATTCCTTCGTCATTGAATGACCGTTCACTTGAAGAATGTTCAATCTTGTCATTTCCTTGCCAATTATTAACTTCGACAAATTCGACCTCGGCTGTAAATTTAGAACAAGTAATTCAGCAATAATTGAGACGAAAATTACGTACTTACTATCCTCTGTTTTTACCTGTTCGAATTAAATATCAAGTTGTTCCTGTTCACTCAGATAAACATATTCGGAACCTTCTGTTTCTCCATAATCTACTGAATTTTCACTCAATGTATCTCGAAAGATGCGATTTTTGGGCAAATCTTCAACTTCATCATAATCGATCTCAACCATGGAAGTTTCATCATAATCATGTTGATGACTCATTTTTTCCTGCATAAAAATAAAAACTCAATTATTACGGTCCATTAAAACCGACATCATGCGAAGTACGCAGTAAACGAAACAATAATAAATATACATTCGAATCGAAACATAAAATAGCAAATATACTTACGGCACTTGAATTGGGATAGTGTATGGGAGCACCATTATATGATTCTACAATGAATTACTCGATTAATGGCTTGAAATCATTTAAAAAATAATTAATAATATGAATAACTCGTGATCTATCACGTGTTTTTCAAAGTTAGGTTAGAAACGTTCATGAAATGCAGGCATGTGCACGCACGTAAATATATGATTCAATATGAACATTTGAACCTCTGAGCACTGTGTTATGAAAAGTTCACACTCACTCGTTTGTTCGTCTTTTTTTCGCTGTCGCAAAAGAAAAGGATAAATTTGTTTCCGCAGTTTTCGGTTATGATCACCTCTTATATCCCGGTATTTTCGGATGTTTCTGGCTGCCGAACACGTGCAAGAAATTAATGCTCGCGATCATTAAATAAGCATGAATTTTTGAAAAATACATAACGAACGTGAGGACTCTGTAGTTATAAAATGCAAAGACGATGTTATATTCGTCGATTAAGTGGAGGTTGGGGACATCGTCAATTTTTATCACACTTCTAAAAGCTATACCGGCACCGTTTTTGGAATCGGAGGTAAGTGGCATCGAAAATTTAATTTATCACTTCAGTTATTTTAATCGGATTGAAAAGAATGGAAAACTTAATATTCTTATTCGTTAAATTACTCATTTTGACATTGCAACACAATTCATTCGTGATATTTAAATAACAGCATTTGCGTAGGTTATGTTAATCATCTTCTTTTTAGAAACAAATTCGATTGCCTAATAGTTTGAAATGATTGTCCATTGCCATGTATTTAGAAATCGCAAAATATTAATATCAGTTGTATTTTATATGTACTATTAATAGGTCTTTTCACTCGAACACTTTTTTTCTGCGCATGCGCTGCCGTCCGCCATGTTTTCGTACCTTGTCAAGAGTAAACACATTGAGTTATATGGAACTTTTTGGAATTGTCAAAAAAAAATGTGAATTTGACACATACGCGGGTGATAAATTGCCATAAAAACTGTAGCATTTACGTACTAACGTCTATCAATTTAGATTGTAGTGTTGAAAGTGACCGGGGACATGTCTGTAAAATATAAAGGTACAACAAAGCGGTGCTGTTATGGAACCTGTAAAAGTGACTCTCGCCGCATATCGCCGGAAAACGAGCAATCTTTCTTTTTTATCAAATTTCCGAAGCCCTGTATTTCGTATCGTCAAAAACTTATTAATTGCGGAAAAAGAAAACATCAATAGTTGCATTCAATGTAAAAAAAGTGAATCGTGGGTAAAATGTTGTCGACGAGCCGATGAAGGATTGAGAACGATTGACAATGTAACCAAGGAAACATATATTTGTTCCTTACATTTTCACGACAAAACTGCACCCACGGAAGAATATCCAAATCCAATCGACCATTCGAAATCAAAGAACACAGTAAAAGTGAGTTTCGCAAAAAAATTAATATATGTAAATAAGTAAATATTTAAATTAATGTGAAATGTAAAATATTAAATAATTGTAATAATGATTATGTTTTAATGAAACTGTAAATACTGTTAATAAAACTAAAAATAATTATCAAATAATTATGTAAAAGTAACCATTAATGTGACAATATTGTTTTTCAGATTGCAAAAGAGAGATCAAGTCTTGCTGAAAAGTATAGACCCATATCGCTTCAAAGTGCAGACAGCTCACTGAAAAGCTGCGACAAGGAAGATAGATTGCAGGTATTGGTGCAGGTATTGTGGTTCAAATGAAAAGCCTTGGAACTTTCGTAATTATTGACTTTTTCATACCTGTTTTATTAATTGTAGGATTCTACAAGTTACTGTATGGATGTCGATCACTGTGACGAAATAATGGAATCAGATAATGTGAAAGGAACAACATGCAGTTTTTTGAGTTTTGGAACTCAAACAGAAAATAATATAACTACTTGTGACGTATGCACACAGACTGAGAATGACAGTACGTCTTTAAGTACGACGACTCAAACCGATATTGTTAAAACGAACTGCAAGAGAATTCAAGTTACAATTAACCACAGCGCTCCGATGGTGGAGTTTGTCGACTCTTTGAAAAGCAACGATAAGAAATATACTTTTTATACGGTTTTGAGATTTTTACAAATCGTTGCTTTGTTCAATTTCGTATCTCCTGCGTGTGAAAACATGACGTTTTGGAACAGTAATGCTAAAAGTGGCATTAAAAAAGATAATAACCGTAAATTGACGAGCATGCAGCAACTTATTCTAGTTTTAGTGCGTTTACGTGCTGGATTATTGGTCACTGATTTATCGTATAGATTTGATCTGTCAGTTGGTCTCGTATCGAAGATATTTATTACTTGGATTCAGTTTTTGTATAATGAATTGTCAACGCACCTTAGACCGTCTATGTTTCCTTCGAGGAAAATTATTTCTGAAAATTTACCTAAGACCTTCCGGACATTAAAAAACATCCGAGCTTTATTTGATTGTACAGAATTTCATTGTCAATCCCCATCAAAATTCGAACACCAAGGAAATTTATATTCCGCTTATAAAGCCCATACAACATATAAAGTTTTTGCAGCTTGCACCCCCAATGGTGGAATTTGTTTTGTATCAGATCTCTTTGAGGGATCAATTTCCGACCGCGAAATTTTCATCCGATCAAAATTTGTAGAATTTTTAGAACCAGGAGACTTGGTTATTGGTGATAGAGGTTTTACTGTTCACGACGTTGTAGAAGCAAAACAAGCGCACTTAAATATTCCTCCATTTTTAAATGGAAGAAGCCGTTTATCTGAACAGGAAGAAATTGAAACTAAAAAAATTGCTAAGCAACGTATTTACATTGAACATGCGATTGGCAGAATAAAGCAATTTCGATTGCTTCAAAAAGTTTTGGCTTTAAATATGAGGGGTACCATAAATCAAACAGTGTTTGTGTGCGCTTGTCTTACGAATTTTCAAGTACCAATTGTGATCGATTAAAAGTACGTAGTTTTAAGTTTATTTAAGGTCAGTTGTTGCAATTTAAAATCATGCAATCAATGTCAAAATATGGAACTAAAATAAATTTTTTATTGCTACATGAAAATACATTTCAATTCTCCTTTTATTACTATATAATTATCTCCGTATTAATGAAATATTGGAAAATTATAATACATGTATCATTATAAGAAGTGCTCTGATAATATATTTTCGCTTTGCAAACAATAACGTAATGTCAGTAATAAACTAGTATTTGCTAATCATACGTTTCCAAAAGCAATTAATGATACAATTGCACGTGTCAGTTTTTGGTTTTAATGCACACGAGCGAGAACTGAAATTTCCCTGACAGCACAAGATGTTCATCGAACGTTCCTGCAGTGTTCTAATGTCAGCTTTTGGAACACTTCTGGGACGTTCCTGGAACATAAAAAACCTCAAAAATATAACTACGTTTTTTAAGTTGAAACGTCTTTTGTCTAAAATGAGTAATTAAATAATTATTTTTAGTTTCTTAGTGATTATGAATGTTACGAAAGGCTAATAAAAAATTTTAAAAAAAAAATTCATCAAAAAACTCAACTTAACTGAACTCGTAAAAATCAATATTTCCCATCAATATTCAACTTTTTTTTTGAAATCTTGAAAATTTTTTAAAAATTACAAAATTTTTTTTAACAATTTCAATGTAGTTTTATAAAACTTCAAATTTTAATCAGCCCGTTTTATAAAAGCTGGGGATTTTATATAAATCTCGAAACATTTTTTTTCTGTCCCAGGAACGGTCGAGGTACGTTCCAGGAACGTTCCTGGAACATCTTGTGCTGTGAGGGTTACAATTCAATCATACAAAAGGAATAAAGCGTTGAGATGAAACTGTTCTTAGTTGAAATAAACATATGCAGAATACGGATAAATTAAACCACAGCAGACAAATTAAATGGAGCTAATCTCCTCGGGATTCGCATTTCAAAGAATTCTGGAGCTAAAATACTAGCATGAAATGCGCAGGCTTTTGCGAGTAGAGGCTCGATGGAATTATCATAAAATATTCTTTCAACATGAAAAGCTTTTTTAGTCGAAATCACGAAATCACACCAAAGTCTCTCGGTAATTGCAAGTTGAACTTGAACTTGGTAATAGTAGGAGTGATTTTTTTTCAAGGTAAGGGTATTCTCTTTTTCATTTAACGTACAACAAAAAGAGCTACGTTGAGTAGAACTAAATCTATCCAGATCTGTAGAAAACAAATTCTCTAATAATTTTGGGCATTTCACTTCCAACAAACCATGCGAATCTGTTGTTGGGTCAAAAACAAGAGCATCTGGCGAGGCTCCGATGCCAGGATATCTCGAGTTGACCCATAAACCAGTTGGCGAAACGTCGAAATTGAAAGCCTCTGCATATGTGTCTCGAGCTGTTTCCTCGTTTTTTCGACCATACTGAAGAGCCGCATTGTCGAAATCTGTATTCAGCCATAAATGACGATTGACAAAGTTCATCATTTGGTCGCCGTTTCTTTCAGTCAGGAAGGACTTGAAAACAGATGCAGTGATAAGAATTTTTCTCATCTGCTTCCACGTTGGGGAATCACTTTGGGCCCCGTTAGAAACATCTATTGCGCCCGAAATTTCGTTTCTCATTTGATAAATCATTTCAAATACCAACTTTCGTAAAACTTGCTTACGCTCTCGAGTCAATTGATAATCATCGTATTAAACCCGTAACAACAATCCCCAATTACTGCATCTATTTTCATGTCCAACATTAGCAAGTTGCAAATCACGGATGAAACAATTTACTTTTTGTAAACCAAGATTATTATTTAATGTATTTGCTGGGTCGTGCAAACTTTTTTGGGCCGGGGAAATTTTATTCGAATATTTACGCTCCTCAACCTTTAGCGGCTCTTTTTTTCGCCCCTGATTCCAAACACATAGCCTGCTAGTACATGCTTCATTTTCTTAATTTTTCTCACTTGAAATGCGATGATTCAACAACGCGTACAAAAGAACTGCAACGTGACTACAACGGCCAAGGCTAGAGGCTTTACAATTACATTCCCCAATTATTGCTTTCCCACTGTCAGGATTGATCATGACACGTACAGCATACTCGTTTTTCTTATATGAAGCTTTCACGTTGCATTTGATACAATAATATTTTCCATTATCTGTCAAGCTCGCATATACATTGCTCAAATTGTTACTTTCGACGTATTTTTTACCTCTCTGTAGAGGCTTCGCTGTACTGAAATCGATGACATTTGTCGAATCGAAATTTTCATCGTCGTCGTCGCTCCACGAGATTTCCCCAGTTGCCACAATGCATGATGAGACCAGGTAGTCATATATACAGTCGTACTTAAATGATTGGGGAACTGTCAAGGCTGCACACCACATCTATGGAAATTCTGGTACACAGCTGTGGTTCTTTTGCACCTCATTCGCAATGTTGACAGATTTTCCTCTATCTAAGGATGGATCAATGGGAGCTTTTGCGGCTATGGCATTTCTTACTCTAAAACAAAGTTCAACGGTAATTTCAGTACTTTATTATATATTTACATCCATTAATATAGTACATTATACTATTATATATATATTTTATTATTCTGTATATGCACATTTCAATAATATTTTTCTATAATATTCAATGTAACTGGATGATATTTTATGATATTCTTTGTTTCATATTTATTTTATAATTTTTGTTTATTTTAATTAAACTTAAGGCGATAAAATACAAGATTGGTAGAACTTGCGAAACTTTACTGAACCTCATTGTTATAAACAAAGAAATCTTATAAATTTTTCAAATTAGACTCTGAGACGTTCCAATGTTTTATTTTCGCATTATTTGATACATTTTTCAATTTTATTTCTTTATAATTAATGAAAATAGGCATTCTAACCTCTCAATCAAATCCTTTTTATTTCCCGTAACAGGTCGGCCGTGACACTTTAACCATCGGCGTAACTGCAAACAGTTATGTTCTTCAATGGTACCGTGCACCAATTCGGCACCGTCAATCTCAGTTTCCCTCAAATTTAACTTGAAAAAATTGGGCTGTGTAGACATTTTGAAGTTTTGTACGAACAGTTTAATTTACGCGGATTTCAATATGGTGACAGAGCATGCGCACTGAATGCGTGAAAAGGTCTATTGACGCTGTCTCTTTTGTTTTTCTTCACCGTTGTAAACCCGTCCGCGTCAGCTGTCATATTTCGTGAGGTGGGGGATGGGTCCCTGATTTCTGGTTTCTCTAGATCTTTTTTTAGTTCTTCGATGGCTCGTTAGTGTTTTTCGATTTCCATGCTCACCGCATATTCGTGTTCTTGGATTTTTTTTGGCAATCTCCTGTTTCGCCGGCGACAACCGTGGCGTAGAGGCAGTCGCCATTTTGTTTGTGAATGGAGGAGACTTACTGTTGCTGGAGCTATTTGTGGCACTTTTTTGTCCCATGGGACGATTCATCGATACTTTTGGCGCCACTTTTTTTGCGGGTTTTAGGAGCCCCAATTTTTCATGTATATCTATCACTTTCGTTTTAGCATCGTTGTTGAGGCCCGCGAGGGATTTTATTACCTTTCTCCTGTGTACGACCTCGGTTGGGGAATCGTTTGGGCTCCTGGACAAGTTCGCGTCTGCTGCCTTCCGTTTCGGGGTGCAGTTGCTGTTATTTGGCGCGCATTTTTCTATGCCTTCCGGTAAGATGGCGATCGGGCGCCGGCTCGCCTCGTTGTTGAAGTTCGGTGCCTCTTTCAGTGTCCGGGCGTTCTTCTCATGCACGGCCTCTTCGAGTTCCGGTGTTGAGAGTCGAGGGATAGGGGAAATTTTGAAGGGGAAAGCTTGAGGGCTCAAGGGAAAAAAGGAAATTTTCGGGTGCTGGGAAAAAAGAATGACAGACTGCGACGTGCACTGTTCTGCGGTTCGGGAGGGAATGAAGCAAAGAATTATCCACTACTCCACTCTGGTTGATACATCCAGAAATTCTTGTTGCTTATGATTCTTTATTTTGAGTTGCAGTAGCCAGATTTCGTTTTTAAAGACGTTTTTTTCTAGATGATCTGGTTATTGCAACCGGAAACGAACTGTTGGCGATAATCTGGTTACTATAACATGTCAAATGGTCACTCTGGAAAGACACTCAGGAAACGTTAACCGTCGTTGTTTGATGTGACAACTATGTCCACGTGACCACATTTTTCTGGTATTCGCTACTGGGTGTCATTTCTCTCTGTGTACTGTTACTACTGTATCAATTAATCAGGTTTCATTGCATTATTTTTCTTTTACCGATACCCTAACGGAAGGTTTCTCACCGCGGCGGTAAGATTTTGGTGAAAAAACATTTTTAACTAATACTTCAAGATTAAATTAGCAATTTTCCAACAACACATTGAAACTGGTTGATATATTTTTGTTTATGAAATGTTGCAGCATTCATTATATACTGATGAATATTATTATAATTGTTCGAAAAATCATTAATCATCAATATATTCCGAATATTGCAACATAGAAATGGTAAAAAAAAACTGATATATGACAATCACTTTGAATTTTTTCTTGGCAAAATTTCAATTTGATTTAAAAATATTAGTGTAAAAAGTTTTTTCACCAAAACCTCACCAAAATCTCACCGTGACGGTGAGATTTTGATGAGAAATATTCCGTTCGGGTATACCACGCAAACGTCACAGATTGTTTGCAATTATATATAATTCTTCCGATTCTGCTGATTCAAGGAGCTTTAAATGAATCCGATGTGTAAATGAGATTTCTTACCTTATAAGTCAATTGAATATCTATGCTAACTGTATTAAGTTACGAACTGCACCCAGTGAACATAAGTACAAATTTTTATACTACAAAACTATGAATTTTCGGTTTATAAAAGCTGATGGTTATATTAGATATTAGATTTTCCAAAACTGTAATTAAAAAAAATGAAGTTACGTCGAAGCTTGCTCGATTCCCCTAAAAAGCAAAGTCTCAACAACCGCAGTTGTTGTAGTCTCCCTAATTTTGAATCGCCAAAGGTGCAAAACTCCGAACGTCACAATCGTCGGAAACTCGTTCTATCGTTTTTCAATTGCGCCGTATGTTTGATGCGCATATGACTAACAACACCATGCGTTTAAGTACCCGACTTGACAATTCGCCAAATACTTGTTTGACCGAAAATTTGTATCGCCGCTTTTTCGGAATATCAATAGTACAATGTCCCGGCAATTCAAATTACCCAACTCTAACTGCGACGAATTGGTTGTTTAGCGAACTCTTAATCGATCGAAAAATGGAGACGCCGTTCTTACAGTATCCCGAATGCTTTTATACCCGCATTCGCATCGTCCACTTTTTAATAATTTCCGATTCATTGTTGGGCCATTATCTTATTAACCCTTTACAAAAACTTGCCGTAAATTTGTTGCATCGTTTTACCTAATCTTCAATTCTTCGTATTGCCAAACACGCATTTCGTCTCATGCTTAAAAACTCTAAAAGCGCAAAGGTCGCTTAATATCATCGCCGCCGCATCATGTGCTCAAAACTTTAATCACCCTAATTATTTATAGTGTCGTCTAGTCAAATGCCCGAAATGACGAAACACCATGTCCTCTCGTCGCCGGAGCGTACTTTGTCCGTAACCCTGATTCACCTAT